>QAPF01000308.1:0-44882 GCA_004367935.1 Colletotrichum sidae | reverse complement strand
GGGGGGGGGGGGGGGGGGGGGTGGGGAGGTGCTCACCGACGCAATCATGGACGACCTCTCCTTTCCAATCAGCGTCCAGAACCACAGCGCCATCAGGCTGACGTAGCGGTTCATGTCGTAGCCGTAGGCGCGGTCCCACGGGCCGGCCATGTTCCTCATGTCCGGGTGCCAGAGCTGGGCGACGGCCTTCCACGTGTCGACGAGCATCTGCGGGCCCCTGTTCGTCATGACCGAGTCCTCGGGGAGGTACTTGCTCCAGAGGATGAGGCCGAAGAGCGAGACGCCCGTGTACGTGCCCGAGTTGAACTCGGAGAGGGTGTTGGCGCGGTCAAAGAGGTCGATGATCTCCTGCGCGTAGGCCTCGCCCGACTTGGTCATGTTGTCGTCCTGCAGACGGCGGCCGGTCCACCCCGAGACGAAGGCGCGCATGATGGCCTGGAGCGTCAGTTTGGTTGGAAGAGGCCGAGAGTAGCGGATGGAGGGGGCAAACACACCGGGTTGCTGTACGCGGGGTAGAGGTTGTCGTCGTCGACGCCGCCGACGCGGTACTCGTCGCCCTTGGTGGTGTTGTGCAGCGACTCGAGGATGAGGTCCTGGGTGTCGTTGCTCAGGAGGTGTGGGAACTCCTCCAGCGCCATGACGAGAGTCGTGCCGACGAAACCTCTCCAGTTGGGATCCCAGGAGTTGTAGATCTTGGCGGAGTAGTATTCCGATCCGACGTATGGTTCTTCGGGGTAGACTTGGTAGTCACCGTACCTGGTCGAGGCCAGTCAGTGTAAATCACAAGAGGTTGCCGTGATATCGAGAACTCACCACTGCTCGGGTACAGCTTTGAACTGGGCCTCGATGGTGTTGGTGATGATCTTCTCGGCCTCGGCAGCATCGTTTCCCTCGTTGCGAGCGAGGAGACCCAAGGCGTACCAAACCGAGCTGCGCGTCTCGTGGCGCAGCGCGGCGGCGGCGCTGAAGTCGTACAGGTAGCCGGCCGAGCTGTCGTAGTACTGGTCCATCCACGCCATGGACTCGTTCAGAAGACCCTGAGCGTTTGTCGAAAGGGACGCGACGTACGAGGACGCCGTCGCGGTGCCGGCGAGGGCGAGGATGCCCACCGCCTTGGACATGCTGGAAACCATCGTGAAAGGGGCACGTTTGCGAAGCGAAAGCCGGAGGAAGAGCACTACGCGGACCGACAGACCTGGCGAGAGAGAGAGCTCACGAGCAACCGTCTGCCGTTGGGGGTGATCGTCGCCTCTATTTATTCTGCACTCACTGCGCCATCGTGTGTCTGGCTTTCTTCCCGCGGCCAAGAACCGCGTCCCCGGCCAAGGACCCAAGATCGTCGTCATGGCACATTGCAGACAGCAACCGATAACCGCGTGACCTCACCCGGACGGCAGTGGACTCGTACCAAGACCTGACAGAGACGCGGGTGCTCCATCGAGCAAGCTACGCTATCCGTACACTACTGCGTACTCCAGAGAAGCCCTGGCGACGGTGGCCGGGCCTGGTCGGTCTTGTTGACCAGGTTAGGTAAGAATGCGGAGGTGATAGCAGAGGAGCAAGGGGGCCCTTCGACCTGGTGGAGCGGTGGGAAATCAACCGTCCATAGCGGTGGTTGACGATGGTCCATGTGGAACGTTGCGTTGGGGAGAAGAGAAGCAACTCGGGACATACCCGAGCGAAGCAGGACGGTCATGTTTTGGTCCATTGCGATAGCGGTGCCGAGGACGAAAGAAACCAGGGGCATCAGGGAAAGTCGGGGGAGCAGGGATAGTCCATGGATGTCACAACTGATGACTTGACGATCCCTGTTGTCGTCTTGTCTCTTCTGGGCTCTTCTCCGCACTTTGAGCAGCAAAAGTGGTTCGGACAAGCTCTAGTTTGTTCCAACACTGATGATTAGAGTCAGATCAGACATCCGGCCCGGACTTGACCGGTGGTGTGGTGTCCGTCAGTCTCTCTATCGAACGCGGCTTTTTATCGTAGTCCTTCATGTGTATCTATCGTGTATCCACACCAGAGCTCTATTATCTCGGACCCGCAGTGAAGACGGATCGAGTTCGGAATACGGCAAACGTCGCCTTTTCTTCGCCTCTGCTGTTACCACCACACTTGAGGGAGCTAAGATGTGCGTCTTATGACCGCTATCAATTGTGGACATGGGGGATTCCGAGGTCCAGAACGCATGCCGCATGAGTCTTCTCCCATGTTGTCGCGTGTCTTATGTTGGATATATGTTTAAAGCTACGCCCACCACGCGTGGGAAGGGGTCTGGTCTGGTTCGGGAATGGCACGCGACCACAGTCTATGCGATTGACTATTGAGTGGATCACAAGACACAGGAGCCCAGTCAGCCAATATCAAGTCTGCAAAAGTCCAACATGGCCGATGTCAAGGAAGCAACCGACATTTCGTCGAGTCCGAGGCGGAGTGGTGATGGCATCGCCGACAAGAGTCTCGACGCCGACGAGGTTCGTCTGGCGCAGATGGGTAAGCTCACGACCGCAACCTTTACCTCATTGATAGCAGAAACATCTACAAGTGCTAACACGCATGCACAGGCCATAAACAAGAGCTGACGCGCCACTTCAGCACACTCAGTCTCATCGGTCTCGCATCGACGACGACGATTTCCTGGACGGGTCTCGGTCTCGGCCTCATCACCGAGATCAACGCCGGTGGGCCAGGTGCTGTCATCTACGGCTTCATCCTCGTGACGCTGCTGCAATGCTTCCTGGGCGCCTCTCTGGCCGAGTTCGTGTCGTCGTATCCGACTGAAGGCGGCATGTACCACTGGATCGCTGCTGTCGCGCCCAGGAGGATGACGGGCGTCCTGAGTTTCTTCACCGGCTGGTTCAGCGTGCTCGGCTGTGAGTTCCTGATGCCTTCTCACACGTAGTTGCACATTTGACTGATTTATAACTGTCTAGGGATCTTCACCACCGCCTCGACGAACCTCATTTACGCCCAGGTCCTCATGGCGCTGATTGCCATCTACCACGAGACCCTCGAGATCCAGGCCTGGCAGACCTTCATCGTCTACCAGGGACTGAACCTCATCACCGCCGGCGTCGTCATGTTTGGAAACAAGCTGATTCCCGGGCTGAACAAGTTCTCGCTGTTTTACCTGCAAATCGGCTGGTTCGTGGTCATGGTCACCGTCGCCGCGTGCGCTCCGACGCACCGCAACGTCGAGTTCGTCTTCAAGACGTGGATCAACAACACGGGCTGGGAGAACCAGGTCGTCTGCTTCATCACCGGTTTGGTCAACCCGCTCTACAGTCTCGGTGGTCTGGATGGTGTCACGCACATTACCGAGGAGATGCCCAATGTGAGTTGACCCCCGTGGTCCAACCTGCGCATAACATTGCTAACCGTGGACAGCCCTCGCGGAATGCTCCTCTGGCCATTGCCATCACCCTTTCCATCGCCTTCGTCACCGGTCTCACCTACCTCGTCACCCTGATGTTCTCCATCCAGGACTTTGACGCCCTCTCAACCACCAACACCGGCCTTCCTCTCGCCGAGCTCTTCCGCCAGGTCACCCAGCGCGCCGGCGGTGCCTTTGGCCTCACCTTTATCCTCTTCATTGCCCTTGGCCCCTGTGTCGTAAGCTCCCAGCTGAGTACCGGCCGTGTCTTCTGGGCCTTTTCCCGCGACGGTGCCATGCCTTTCTCCAGGCTGTAAGTCTTTGACCTCTTCCACAACCGAGCGATTCCTGACTTGACAAAACAGCTGGTCTCGAGTCCACCCCAAGTGGCAGATCCCCTTCAACTCGCAACTGGCCGTCACTGCCATCATCGCAGCCCTCGGCTGTCTCTACCTCGGCTCCTCAACCGCCTTCAACTCTCTTCTCGGCACGGCCGTCACCATCAACAACATCTCCTACATGTTCCCAATCGTCACGAACCTGCTGACGAGACGCAAGAACATGCACCGCGGTGTTTTCCACATGGGCCCGACCTCGGGCCCGATCGTCAACATCGTCACCGTGTGCTGGCTGTCCTTCGCCATTGTCTTCTTCTCCTTCCCCTACGTCATGCCGGTCGAGCCCGCCAACATGAACTACACCTGCGTTGTCGTTGGTGGGCTGACTGTCCTGGTCGGTCTGTGGTGGTTCAAGGCGGGATCCAAGTACAGCGAGAAGATGCTTCAGGCAAAGGAGGAGTAGTCAGGCTGTAGCCGGACAGATCGGAAGGATTTTGATGTGATGACGGCCGTCCAGTCGGACAATCGACATTGTAATGCTAGTGTAGGGAGTTTTGCTTTCTCTAGATGTGACTGGGTAAACCCCCGAGTCATCCTGAGGCGGTAGGGTAATAAGTCGATGTCGTACTTTCTCTCCAACTCTTCAAGTGTCTAAACTCGCGTGGCACGTCTGTGAAATTCGCGTAACATTCAGTTCCGCAGTCCCGCTTGACCCAGACTCCACGATGAGAATGAAACGTCGTCAGTGCCCCAGATGGCCCAAACCTCCGGTACTGTTCCCCGTCATCGACGTCGCAACCCCGATATTGGGTCCAGCCACGTGGGGGCCAAGACGGGTCCTACGGGGTCGATCGTGAAATGAGCTACCGGTGATGCCGGCACGTCAAAGCCGGACACCGGAGAAAACGCCGACGTTCGTAGCTGCAATGACGTTGTGGTGTAAGTCAAGATCAGTTGAAGAAGGCCTTGGGTTCCGGGGGAGCGGCCTTGTATCGAGACTGTAACTAAGCCAGACACCTGTTCTCCTCTTGCACCCATTGTCCCAGATACCCCAGCGCCTTTTCTTCGACCCATCTCCTTTGATATCTTCGACTACGTACTTTCGATAAACCACGATGAGACTCATCATTAGACCCGACAGCAGGTCCGCCTCTGCCCATGTCGCCCACTACATCCTGGGTGAGTCTCCAACGATGGAGTCCATCAACGATGATGGTGAGTTTGCACGCTGACAACTACTAGACCGTATCAGGACATTCCAACCGACACCAGAGAACCCCTTCGTTCTCGGTCTCCCAACAGGAAGCAGCCCCATCCAGATCTACGAGACCCTCGTCACGGAGTACAAGGCGGGCCGCATATCGTTCGAAAATGTCATCACCTTCAACATGGTACGATTCCCATCAAAACTACTATACCTCAGATGCACAACGACTTACACATTCCCCAGGACGAGTACGTAGGACTCCCGCAGTCCCACCCAGAATCCTACCACAGCTTCATGTTCCGCCACTTCTTCTCCCACGTGGACATCAAGCCCGAGAACGTACACATCCTCAACGGCAACGCGCCGGACCTGGACGCCGAGTGCGCGGCGTACGAGGACAAGATCAAGGCCGTCGGCGGTATCCACCTGTTCCTGGGCGGCGTCGGGCCGGACGGCCACATTGCCTTCAACGAACCCGGATCCAGCCTTGCCTCGCGGACGAGAGTGAAGACGTTGGCGATGGATACGATTCGTGCTAATGCGCGATTCTTTGGTGGTGACCTAACCAAGGTTCCGCAAATGGCATTGACCGTGGGCGTTCAGACCATCATGGAGGTGAGTTAGGACGGCAAGCTGCTGAGGGATGTGTTGACTGACACACAGTGACAGGCTAAAGAGGTAGTCATCATCGTGAACGGGGCGTCAAAGTCCATCGCCCTGCAAAAGGCCATCGAGGGAGGCGTCAACCACATGTGGACGCTCTCGTGTCTGCAGCTTCACCCGTATTCCATGATTGTGGCGGACGAGGACGCGACGCTGGAGTTGCAGGTGAAGACAGTCAAGGTAAACAGTTGAGAGCCATCTGGGATTGATAAGTCTTGCTAATGGTTGGCCGGCAGTATTTCAAGAGCATCGAAAAGGTTGGACTCGGCAAAGGGTTCGAGCAGAAGCTGCCCCTGAGGCTGCGCACAGTTTCGCTCGTCAGCCCCCCTCAGACGCCGGCAGAGTCGAAGCAGGTCCTTGACGATGACCATCTCGTCGAGTTGACGCCCGACAGCATGTCGTCTCGTATCCAGTCGTGGCCCGTCATTTAGGACTCAGGAGGGTCCCGGGCTTTGAGTATGGTATTAGGATGCATGGTGCGGAACGTGACGGAGCTTTGGGCTTTTACATGTCTTGCGATAAGCTGGCTATGAAACGTCTGAAAACATCTTTATCAACATTGGCATTACTTTCGTAGGCATCATACAAAAAAGCTCCCTAACCTCCAGTGTTCTCATAAGACCATAGCTCATACCCAGCCTGCAAGCTCGCCTGGTCGAATATGTACCAGGAGTTGTCCAAACCCCGTATCTCCTGCTCAAAGACTTCGGCATCACCAGACGCCGGGGTATGCAGTCCTTGGAGCTTCTCCTCAAGCCGAGCAGCCAAGATTCCCCTTAAACTCGGTCTCGGTTCGTGCGTCTCCTTCAACTTTTGCAAGTGAACGCCGACATTCTCTAAATCTTTGGCCATCGTCAGTCACTTTCACCGGGAGAGGAGGACACAGCAGAAGCCCCAAACAGCTCCAGAGCTTACCATCAGGTTCTCCCACCCCGCCGTCGACCCCCTGAAGCACAATCAGAGCCGCCCACGTGATCATGACCAGGTCCCAGTTCGCCCAGATGCCCGCGTCGCACGTCTGCAGCTTGACGGCAGCCCTCGCCGACACGAGGAGCTCGTGCTGCTCCTTTGGCGTCGTGTCGGAGAACAGGTTGCAGCCCCTCGCGGGGTGATAGATGGAGAGGACCAGCAGCCGGTGCAGGATGTACTGCCTGAAGACGAGCTTCTTCTCGTGCTCCGACTCGTAGTCCTTGTCGCTGAACTCGACGAGCCAGTCGTCCAGCTGCCGCGCCCAGTCGCGTATCACGGCGCCGTCGACCCCGCTGAAGGACGGCGTCGAGTCGGCGGCCGCGTCGTCGGCTTGCGCCGCGAAGCAGGACCAGATTGTCGGCAGCCCGCGGCCGGTGAAGTGCGTCAGACCGGTGTGCATCATGCGCGAGAGGCGGTAGAGCTGGTCCTGCATGGGGATCTTCAGGCGCGGGAGGGGTGCCTCGATGGGGATGACGGGGCAGGACAGGTGGATGGATGCGTGCTCGAGGTCGACGATCTAGAAGCCTCTGTTAGCGGTCGTGGTTTTGCGGATCTCATCGTTGCTGTAAACGTCGTACCTGGAGACCGGAAAAGAGCCGGCGCCACTCGCGCGAGCGTTCGTCAACGTTGGACGGGCAGTGTTCGAGGATCAGACGGTATGCGACCGAGATCCACAGGCCCGTCTCCTTGACGACGGCCTCCCTCAGGAGCCCCGCCAGGATGATACCCAGCACGCTTTGGAAAGCCCACTCCTCCGCCGACGCAGGGTCCTCGGGCGCTTGGCCGATCTCGCTCCGTGGGACGCAGAGCTGGGAGATGGCGCTGCAGAGAACGGTGAAGTAGTCTGGCGCCAGGACGGCCACCTCTGGCAGACCTCGTATGCTGGAGCAGTAGAGCATGGAGGCCAGCATGAGTGGTCGAGGTGACGAGAAGGTCTGCTTTGTGGGGAGGAAATGCAGACCGGGCATGGTTTCGTGGAAACTAGGTGCGCGTCAACAGGCGGGGTGATCGACGATGGAAGTAGACTGGGACTCACGACAACCACAGTCTCTTGATCATGGCCTTGTCCCAGATGTTGGGACTAACACGAGCAGCGCATGCCCTTCGCAACGCGGCGACAGCACTCCACAGAGCGTTGAGCGAGACGTCTCCCGGACTCTCAGGCTCGTGGTCACGGAGTACTGGAGAGCTGGGTGAGTCGACTTCATCAACATGATCGAGGTTGGGCAGCCCGATGTGTTCCTCGAGTCGCTTAAGGCGGAGGAGAACAGAGTTGTTGAAGGACGAGCTCTGCTCGTTGGCCTGCAGGATAGAAGCGATCGAGATGCTCTCACGATGCGACGCAGACTGCGAACACTTGTTAGAGGAGACATTGGGTGTACAGCAACAGCAACGACAACAACGTACGTTGGCTCTGGGCACAAACACGCACGGCACCCCTGCGCGTGTGCATCTCCGACAGGACGACCCGTTGTCGATTCTACACTTCATCTTCTGCCTCCTACAGTTCACTACAGCGGTGTCAGCCTCCACAGCCACAACCACATGCCTGACAAGCCAAGGATGTCGTCAAAGTCTCACCGCAGGCCTTGCGGGCCTTGGACGGACCCGGCTCGTCCGGCTCGTCCGGCCCATCTGCGGATGCTCCGTCTCGTGAATGCATGGGTGGCTCGTCAGAGGTTATCGTAAGCAACTGCGTAGCCCCCGGTCTTTGCAAGACCCTGAAGCCGGATTGTTGATTTCTACAGAAGGACTTTGCTTGGCTCTTCGGCGCAGGGTCCGGTGAAACAGGACAAGCTTTGGGGGTTCGCCGGTTGCGCCGGGGTGGCCGGGTTTTTATGAACGAGATGGCCGCTAGCCATGTCCGAAAGGCCTGGGCCTGGAGAGAGATAGGCGTCCTCGTGATCATTGGAGGGAATCTTGAGGAGAAATTGACCGGTCCACCCGGTCCACACCGGTCCGGTTTGGCTTCCCATCCCCGCATCCCGGGTCGCCCTATTGCTAGGGCTTCCTTGGGTCATCCCGGGGGAATCGCTCGAGAATAAGGGATAGTATGACATATAGCAAGTCACAGGAGCAAGCCTTACCACTTACTATCTCTTTTTATCTAATACTACCTCTTAGAGGTATACTATATAAAGACATCCTAAAGGATATATATTCCTCTAGTTAACCTAAAGTAGTACTTCTATAATATAGTATTTTATAATATCTAACTAGGTCTTATAAAGTAATAAATATACTAGGAGGATTTTAACTTTTTACTATTATAAAGTATTTAGAACTCTAGCTAGTTTATAGTAATATATTATATTTATAACTTTTACTTCAACTAGATGTCTTTAACTTCAACTTTTTATAAGGGGATATAGGTGTTACGACCCAACAGGACCAGGGCTGAGTAGTAGGGCGCCTGGCGGCTACAAGGCATTTGTATGCACGAAGGGAAGGACACGACAGGGACCCACCAGACCACGGAGGAACTATGGTATAGGTCATGTGATGATAAAAGATAAGTGATTATTTTGCAGGACGAGTGATCGATTAGTGGATCCCCGAAGTGATTAGTGGGGTAAAGTGATTACCAACCTATGGGTAGTGATCGCTCCTTACCTTTAGATTGGTGAAGAGTGGTATGGCACTAATAGGAATAGAAAGGCCTATAGTATCACAGACTTGTATATAGGATGAGCTTGAGTATGCTTAAGATTAGATTTCTATAGCTTTTTAGTAATTAACTTTGTGATTATCTTTAGATACTCCTAGTTTTATTCCTGTGATTATCTCACAACCCCTTATTAGACTTATACCTAATTATTGTAAGTTTTGAAGACCTGATTTTATCAGTATGATAATAATATTATTACCTATATTTTGTAACCTCAACTTACTACTAATAGACTCACCTCTACTAGACTTAAGGCTGGTTGTAACACTTTAATTACTCCTATTTAGTAAGTTAACCTTATAAAGCTCACTTAATAGTATCTAGGAAAGAATATTACTATATCTACTAAATACTAAACTCCTTCTACTTCTTCTAGTTCTTAGGGAATACCCTATAAAGGTAAATAACTTATTAAGCCCCTAGACTAAGAAATAAAGGACGTCGAACCTTCTAGTAATAAAGAAGACGATACTGCTAAACTTATACAATAGCTCTAGAAGATTAATAGAGATATAGCTAAGATATAGGAGATTATTAATAGCAATACTATAGAAGTCTATTAACTCTAGCAGAATCTCTATAATAATCCGGATCAGTAGTGACTCCTCGCTCTTCAGTAGGAGGTTAATACCCTTCGTACTGCTACCAACATCATCTAGATACTAATTAAGTCACGTGAGAAACTTCAACTTAACTCACCTCAGGCTTTCAATAGAACCCCTAGATACCTTAAAGGATTCCTTACTTAAGTCAGAACTTATTATCAATTTTACAACCTTAGTTTTAAGGATAAAACTGAATAAGTTATTTATACCACCTTATTCCTTAAAAGAAGAGCTCTTGTATGGTTCGAATTTTATCTCACTAATTTCCTTACTTATAACTAGAATAACCTTAAGATAGAGACTTAGACCATCTTCACAGGCTATTATGGTTTCGAAAGTGCCCTGATCTCACTATTCTAAGAACCAGATGAGCAACAACAGCATGAATAAGACCTTACAGCTTTTAAATAGAAAGGTGCAGCTACGCACTATGCAGCCAAGTTTAGACATATTTGTGCTAGACTTAACTATACCAATGATACTAAGATCTTTATGTTCTACTAAGGACTGAAGGAAGATGTTAAAGACGAATTTATTAAGTAAGACAGACCTAGTAATTTTATTATGTATGTAGAACTCGCCATCAAGATCAATAACTGACTCTTTAAGTATTACTACGAAAAAGGTAAATAGTGACGACCTTAATAACCCAATAGTAGACGTAAATACCAAGGACCACCACGTACCCACTGGAACCAACGCAACAATTGGGGAACTAAACAACAATTCACCCCATAATAAAGCATGTCTCATAGCTATTATAGCGGACCTATGGACCTCACTGCTAGAGCCGCCATCAAGGATAATAAATAACGGGACTTTAAGTGCTATAACTGTAACAAACCAGGATATATAGCTAAAGATTACTGCTTACCTAAGCGCTAGCAGCAAGGACAACGATTTTAGCTAGTACCTAAACGAACCTAATAAGTCAACATCACCAAAAAGGAAATACCCTATACCTCTCTAACCTGGACAGCTTGTTTTGATGATACCTATATTATGCACTAAGGATCCAAGGATAATGCAGGATGGTACCCTAAGAACCCTTCTAGACGATCAGGATATGACACCACGTCGTGCGACACACCACTGCATACCAAGAAGATACTGGTAGTAGCTACTATCAAGAAGGAAGAAGACTTCATACTAGTCCCTAAGTAAGACTAGGTATAAGAAAACGAAGTAGTAATCCTATAGCTACAGGTAGCTAAGAGAGAACTTCACCGCAGGTTTAGCTAAACACCTAATGGACAGCTATTATAGAAGATTTAGTATCAAATCTAGCAAAAAATTAACGCTAGAGGAAACCTACCTCTCACTCAAGTTCTCGCGCAGTAACTCGAAATAAGTAATAGAATACTAATGAAGACCCTCACTATGGTCAAATACCACAAGCTGGAACGTAAGGTTAAAGAACAACTTAACGACCTCTACTAGTAAGGATATATTGAAATTAGTCTAGGAATTTATGTTAATCTAAGTAACCTATTTAAATCAATTAACAACAATACCAAATCAGACAATAATACTATTATAGACTCAGGATCCTCTATTTCGCAGCGACTAAATAATAATAAAGGTAAGTAACTCAGGATTAAGAAGATTTACCTAACTTAAAATAAGTAATTTATTATATTTCATAGAGTTCTAGGTAATTATACCTTGAACTACCCTAAGACAATCCTTTGCGACGTAGATAACAAACTTCTATAAATTAATTACCTAGCTTACTGAACTATTTTTTAGGTATGTTGTATATAAGATAATTATATGCCACACCTTAGCAATAAATTCAACAGACAATTCTTCCTATAATAATTCAAATATAATCCAATTCCAAATGTGTATCTTGATATAGATCTATTATTTTGGGAATTTCGATATTTTAATGAAGACAACTTCGCAATATTTACACCTAGTGAAGACTACCCCATGGCATGCGTAAATAATATCATTAGTGAATGGACAGACTGTGAGTCAGACCACTGTATGATTCACTATGTTAATAAGGTAAGAGAATGGTGCTATTGACGTAACGAACTTTAGAAGTAAGGAAAAGACACTAAAGACAGACTAATACCACTAATACTGAAATACAGAGAATCAATACTTAGTAAGGCATTTTGAGAAGGAAGGATCATAATTTACTACTACAAAAACAGAACAACATTAGAATGGAGGCATAATAAGCAGTCAAAAAACTAAACTCACCTACTAAATAAGGACAAAGAAAGGTAACATAGATAAGGTCCTTATACCTAGTAACAGCAGAATATAATGACGAATACCTTCACCTCGACATCATAGTAAATGGACATAAGATACAAACCCTAATTGATTGTGGTACTTAAGGAAACTTCATATCACCATGAGTAGTAAATGAATGATAGATCCTATAGATGATGAAAGCTGAACTATACTAGCTACGTACTGTTAAAGGAAAAAGTATTAAGTACAGCGGAAATATCATTGATTTAGAGACTGTATACCTCCCTTTAAACTACCATAGCCAGAAGGAAGATTATATCTTCAATATAATAGAGATAGGTAATCAGGAGATTATCTTAGGAATCCTATGGTTATGAAAGAACAACCCATGGATAGATTGGAAGACTAGCTATCTCTAATAGAAGGATTTAGTCCCTGAGGATTCTCTAGATGACGAAATCCCATACAAATTAGATATAACTCTAAGAGTATGAAGATTTATTACCTACTTATAAATTAAGGATATAGTAGCCTGGATGTTAATTGTTGTAGAAGTAGTAAGAGTTGATAATGAGATAGATCGACTTTGGATTATTCCTGATGAATACTAGATTTATAAAATATTTTTTGTAGAAGAACTTGAAACTAGACTACTAGAGCACATAAGCTACAATCATGAGATCCTTTTGAAGGAGGGGAAGGAGCCTAGATTTAGTAAAATCTATGGACTTAATCAAATAGAAATAGAAGTACTTGATAAATATATTGATAAATACCTCAAGAAAGGTTACATCAGACATTCGACATCACCAGTAGGAAGCCCAATCCTATTCGTACCCAAGAAAAACAGCAAGTTATAACTTTGTGTTGATTATTAATAACTTAACGATATAACAATCAAGAACTAATACCTATTACTACTCATATTGGAACTATGAGACCAACTTTATGGAGCTAATTAATTTACAGCTCTCAATCTCAAAGGAGCTTATAACCTTATTCGAATTAAAGAAGGTGAAGAATGGAAAACCGCTTTTAGAATAAGAAAAGGATTTTATAAGTACCTTATAATACTTTTTGGACTCACTAACGCACCCGCGACATTCTAATCCATGATTGACCACACACTATATGAATACTTAGATATTTTTTATATGGTATATCTTGACGATATCCTTATCTACTTAAGAATGCTTGAAGAATATAAGGAATATATTTACAAAGTACTTTAGAAATTTTAGTAAGTTAAGCTACTAGTCGAACTAGAGAAAAGCGAATTTCATATATAATAAGTAGAATACTTAGGATTTACTATTACACTAGGTGTAATCAAGATGTCAACTAAGAAAATTCAGGTAGTTAAGGACTAGTTTATGCCGACAAACATTAAAGAAATCCAAGTTTTCCTTGGATTCGCTAACTTTTACCAAAGATTCCTTAAGGATTATGCGAAGAAAACGATCCTACTTACCAAACTTATATAAAAAGACACCAAGTTCGATTAGACTAATAGATAAGAAGAAGCATTTCAGGATATTAAGAACCAGGTCGTTTCAGAACCTGTTCTCAGGATTCCAGACCCTGATAAACCATTCAAAGTTAAGATTGACACCTCAAACTACACCATAAGAAGATAACTAGGATAATAAGATACCAAAGGAGTACTTCACCCTTGCGCCTTCTATTCACACAAACTTAGTAGACCAGAACTCAACTACTAGATCCATAATAAGGAACTTATGGTTATTATTAAAGCATTCTAAGAATGGAGACCATAACTCTTAGGAACCAAGTATGAAGTTCAGGTCTATATAGATTATAAGAACCTTATATACTTTATAATATCTAAAAACCTTAATAAGTAATAAATTAGATAGTTAGAATTTCTTTTAGAGTTTAATTTTTGTATTATCTATTATAAAAGAACAGAAAACGGAAGAGCTGACGCACTTAGTTGAAGACTGGACTATGACGTCCCGGTACTAGAAGAAACATAAGTTATCCTTAAAATGGATATAGATAGAAACCTTATGCCTATATAGAAGCTGCTCTTGATCGCCAGACGAGTTAGTACTAGTATAACTGGAAGAATGACGTATGAGATGATCAGAAATATTCATAGTGTACTAGTATACAGACATCAAGGAGTCACCAAGACGTTCAAAAGGATTCAACAACACTATAATAAAAGGGTTACACAACAAGATGTAATTAATATAATTAAGGATTACGAGACTTACCTCAAAAGTAAGCCCAGCTGACACAAGCCTTATGGTGAATTACAACCCTTACTAGTGCCTCAAAAGCCCTGGGAATCGATTTCCTTAGACTTTATTGTCAAGCTACTAAAGTCACGAGAACCACTCACTAGAGTACACTATGATAGTGTCTTTGTCATAGTGGAATAACTTACTAAATATACCTACTTTATTCCTTATAAAGAATCAAGTATAGCAGAAGACCTCATATATGTCTTCCTCAGAACTATCATTAGCTAATACGGGCTACCTCAGGAAATTGTGTCCAATAGAGATAAACTTTTTATATCTAAGTTTTGGAAATCTCTGATTTTGCAACTCGGAGCGAAGTACTACCTATCCACTACTTTCTACCCACAAACTAATGGTCAGACTGAATACATCAACTAGATCCTCAAAATCTATCTTAGATGCTATATTAACTACTAGTAAGATAATTGGGTTACCTTATTACCAATAGCCTAATTCGCCTATAACAGCGTAGTAGGAGAAAGCACCAAAGAATTACTTTTCTACCTTAATTATGGATTCAATCCTACTGTATATGGAGAACCTCGATAAGGAGAATAAGTAGTTAAAGCGATAGTAGATATTTTAAAGCTTTGTGAACTCTAAAATGAACTTCTAAAAGAACTCGAATTCGTTAGATAACGAATGCGTAAATATGCTAACACTTTAAGGATTAGAGGACTAATCTTTGAGGAGGGAGATAGCGTCTACCTTACTAGATGAAATATCAAAACTAAACAACTAAGTAACAAATTGGATTTTAAGAAACTTAGACCTTTTAAAATTATTTGCAAAATCTCGAATATCAACTATAAACTCTCACTACTAGACACCATAAGATATTATCTAATCTTTTATATTTTACTTCTTAAATTAGTACTAAAAAGATCTTATATAATAGATTATATCGAAGTCAATCTAGAATAAGAATATAAAGTAGAATGAATTATCAACCATATTGATCAGTAAGACAATACTAAAATATAATACCTCATCAAATGGAAAGGATATAGTTACGCAGAAAATATATAGGAACTAGTATCTAGTGTTAGACACCTTGAAGAACTTTAAAAATACTGGGAATAACGAGCTAGTAAGCTAATCATAACACCTATAACTTAAGTCAGTAGACTAGTTCGTATCTGACACCTTTAACCTAAGTATCAACCAAATAAGAGACCTTAAGGAGACAAAATATTCCTACGCCTAAGAACACTATACCTTAAAAACTAAGAACCCTCAACTACTACACCAGGAGTACTAAAATCAAAATTCGCTAAGTCAGGATTACTCAGTATAGCACCCTAATTAACCACCCTAAAAACACTATTTAACTAAGTATCTAAAATAGTTATACTCTTATTCACCACGGGTAAACTTAATTTTACCTCAGTATTATTACTAGTAATAATTCTTCCTTACTTGAAGATATTCTGCCTTATCTTCTAAATATGATCCAGCTTTATAAGTAATTTATCTATTTCTACCTGAGTTTTTCTCAGCGCTATAGCCTTCTTTAGTAGAAGCTCTTCTGCTACTTCTTCTTTATTCTCTAAATAACTAGCTTTATTAAATAAACAATTAACTATCTAGTTAGTAAAAAAATAATATACCACCTAAGATATGAAAACTCATGTTTGCATACCGCGTTCTGGGACGTATTATAAGAACGACCTAAACATATGCATTTACTATAAACCTCTATCCCGCGAAGCATCTTGCAACGTAGGCCTTTAGAGCGACAATAAGAACACAACATCACGTCTACACCAAACTCTTTGATGCGCAATGCACGACGTTGATGACAATAGGTAGAAGCAGAGAAATCAGAAACTAATTCTGATATAATTATAAGTATAGCGAGAAATAAGGAATATACTACAGACTAATAAGTAGGAGTTACCTATTTATATTAGTTTTGGGGATAAGACTCTTTAGAGGGGAGACTTAATGTTATAACTTAATAAGACTAGGGCTGAATAGTAGGGTGCCTAGCGGCTATAAGGTATTTGTATGTATGAAGGGAAGGATATAATAGGGACCTACCGGACTATAGAGGAATTATAATATAGGTTATATGATGATAAAAAATAAGTAATTACTCTATAGGATGAGTGATTGATTAGTGGATCCCTGAAGTAATTAGTAGGGTAAAGTGATTACCGACCTATAGGTGGTGATCGCTCCTCACCTTTAGATTGGTGAAGAGTGGTATGGTACTAATGGGAATAGAAAGGCCTATAGTATCACGGATTTGTATATAGGATGAGCTTGAGTATGCTTAAGATTAGATTTCTATAGTTCTTTAGTAATTAACTTTGTGATTATCCTCGGATACTCCTAGCCTTATTCTTATGATTATTTTATAACCCCTTGTTGGACTTATACCTGATCATTATAAGCCCTAAAGACCTGATCTCATCAACACGACGATAATACTGTTACCTGTACCTCGTAACCTCAACTTACTACTAACAGACTTACCTCTGCTAGACCTAAGGCTGGCCGTAACAATAGGGGAGGAGAAGGAGGATATATAATAGATATATAGTTTTAATAGGATATTATTTATTTATTCTCTTTCTTTCTTTCTCTCTATATCTATCTAAAAGGGGGAAGGAAAAAGGGGGACTTATTTATATACTTCTCTATATACCGAGGGTGAAGCCCCCCGAAATATAGTTAGCTGCGCGAACACCCTTTGCCCCAATATGGGGACGCCACGGCGTAAAACAATACTACTACTACTACTACTACTACACACCGGTCCGGTTTGGCCGGAGCGAGATCCCTGACAGACGTCCGGCTGTTTGAGCGTGAGCGAGCTGATGGGCATTTGCCGGAGGAGAGATACATTCAGCCTCCACATTCTCGTGTAAGTGTCACGGACAACCTAGCTAGTAGGCTCTTTGAGATCTCTGGGTTTGGGTACTTGGTCTGCCCAGCGCCGCTCGCACCCATGAACCTGGAAGCAATCCCAATCCTGCCTGTTATCGAAGACTTTGAGTGGGCGTTGAAGTTCAAATGTCTCCAACCAAAGAAGACGACCGCGTGTCGAATCTGATATCGCAGGCCCGGAAGATCGCCCAGGAGTTTGAATTTCCCGCGGAAGACGTTCGCCGAGCGACAGCCCACTTCCTGAAGCAGCTTAGTAAGTCTCCTTATGGTCGACACCATCACCAACGTCCAGAATGCGATGTGCTAACATGGACGATTTCAGACGAAGGTCTCGAGAAAGATGGCACGTCCATGTGCCAGATTCCATCCTACGTCACCAAGCTTCCAAATGGATCTGAAAAGGGCGTTTGCTTGGCCATTGACCTTGGCGGCACCAACCTGAGAGTATGCTCTGTCGACCTGCACGGGGACTCTACATACTCTCTCACTCAGTCGAAGGTGACTATTCCAAGACCTCTCATGAGTGCACCAACGTACAAAGACCTCTTCAGGTTCATAGCGTTGCAAATGCGACAGTTTATGGAAAAGCACCATGCCGCAGATGTAGAAATCTGGACGAGACTGCTTAGGCAGGGCGCAATTACCGATGATATCCGACGGAGGCATCTGAAGAGTCTGGGCTTCACCTTTAGCTTCACGTTCGATCAGCACGCCCTCAACAGGGGCGAGCTGCTGTACTGGACCAAATCGTTCGACATCCCGGACGCCGTGGGCCGCGACCCCTGCGCGATGCTCCAAGAAGCGCTCGACGAGCAGCAACTCCCGCTTCTCGTCACGGCCCTTGCCAACGACACAGTGGGCACACTAGCGGCGCGGGCGTACACCTCGCCCGGCCGCTCCAGCACCGTCGTCGGTGCGATTTTCGGCACCGGGACGAACGGCGCGTACATGGAGCGCATCTCGCGGATCACAAAGTTGCGCTCGCGACAGGCGTACTTGGGCGAGGACCCGGATGCCGTGATGGCGTTGAATACGGAATGGGGTGGTTTCGACAACAAGCTGGAGGTGTTGCCCACGACGCGCTTCGACAAAGAACTAGACGAGCAGTCGGTGAACCCTGACGATCAGCATTTCGAGAAGAGGATATCGGGGATGTACCTGGGCGAGCTGCTGAGGCGGATTCTCATGCATATGCGCCAGGTCGATTCTCGCATCTTCGATATGGAAGTGGCTGAGGAGTCGCTGCTGCATGTGTCTGACAGCATCGATAGCTCGCTGCTGTCGCTGGCGGTCAAGGACAGGAGCCCAGATCTAGATGCAACTCGTCTGGCCGTCTCGAAAGTACTTGGCGTGAAAGATGTATCAGAGACCGACGCTCGAGCGATTCAGATTCTTTCCGAGGCGATTGGTCGTCGGGCTGCCAGGTTATCGTCAGTTGCTATTGCGGGCGTGGCTCTACAGTCCGGAAGACTCTCCGCCACTCTGGCCACAACCAGCAAGCCCGTCGACGTGTCTTGGGGCGTAGGACTCAACATACTGACGCCCCTCTTCTACGGCGTGCAGAGTCTTTGGAACCTCGTGGCGAGGTGGCTGCATGTCACATTCAGAGTCAAAATACCAGCCAAAGCAGTCTCAGTAGCTGGCAGGATGTCGAGCGAGAGCGCCTCTGACGTAGATGAAGAGGAACGGGTTATCGACATTGGCGTCGATGGGTCTCTGATCGAACACTTTCCCAACTTTGAGCATAATATTCGGGAAGCTTTGAGAGAGATTCCCGACATTGGAAGTCACGGGGAAAGGCGCATTAAAATTGGTATGGCGAGCGATGGGAGTGGCGTTGGGGCTGCTTTGATTGCATGGGCTGCGCGGACTTGAAGCTCTTGTGTATAGACAACGCATTGTTAATGGTCTTCATACTTTCTGAGACTCGGGTCTGAGTACATCAAAGAACTTTGAACAAGCAGATCGAGAGGAACCCTTGTCTGACTTGACTGGTCAGCCAAACCCTTTCACCTTGAGTGCTTGTCGAGAAACAAGGCCTTTGTCTGGTGAATCAATAAGAAACTTGTTTATGTTTCTTTTTGTTACTCTTCACTGCCTGAATGTTTCATACCAGGGAATTTGATATGGACAGGCGCCCAAAGTTGTAGAGCCAGGTAAATATAACCAGGCAAGTCTGCTAGTCTGAAGTATTTTCAACCATCAGTTTCATCATCATCTACTACCTACTTTACAGCAAGCACTCGCATCATTCTAACAGCAAAAGCTTACAGTCCTTCACAACTTTCACCAATCACGAGCAGAATAGCCTTTTAAGACTCAACTATCTCTCTCAACTCCTCTTCTCTCATCATTTTCGCTAACTTGAACTCAGACGCAGACCACATCCGTAACTATGCAATTCTCTACTCTACTTTCTATCCTCGCTGGAGCAGGTCTCACCAGCGCCCACATGGCAATGACCGACCCAGCACCGCTGAGGTCCAAAACCAACCCCAACACGTCTCCAGGAAGCGCTGACTACAGCTACTCGAGCCCCCTCTCGGCAGGCGGATCCGACTATCCCTGCAAGGGCTACCTCAGCCTCCTCGGAACGTCCGAAGCAGCGCCCGTGGCCGAGTGGAACGCGGGCGGAAAGTACTCCGTCAGCATTTCCAGCGGCGCATCCCACGGCGGCGGTTCGTGCCAGATCTCCCTCTCGTTTGACGGCGGAAAGACGTTCAAGGTGATTCACAGCTACGTCGGCGGGTGCCCGACCGAAGGAGGCGGCGACCTTGGCTTCACCCTGCCGGCTGACACGCCCTCGTCCGATGAGGCCGTTCTCGCCTGGTCGTGGTTCAACAAGGTGGGGAACCGGGAGATGTACATGAACTGCGCCGTCATCAAGGTTTCTGGCGGTAGCGGAGGAGGTGATTTCGACAGCCGACCGGACATTTTCAGGGCCAACACCAACGGGTGCAGGACTGTTGACTCGAAGGATGTCATGTTTCCTAATCCTGGACCTGACGTTGATCTCAACAGCGCCGATGCGGTGCCACCGACGGGAGACTGCGGATCCGGATCTGGCTCAGGGTCAGGAGGTGGTTCCGGCGGTGGTTCTGGTGCTGGCAACCCAGGCTCTGGGTCTGGGTCTCCAGGCTCTGGATCTGGATCTGGGTCTCCAGGTTCTGGCTCTGGCTCCGGTGGTGGCTCTGGCTCTGGCTCTGGCTCTGGCTCTGGCTCTGGCTCTGGCTCTGGCTCTGGCTCTGGCTCTGGCTCTGGCTCTGGCTCTGGCTCTGGCTCTGGCTCTGGCTCTGGCTCTGGCTCTGGCTCTGGCTCTGGCTCTGGCTCTGGTTCCGGGTCTGGTTCTGGGTCTGGGTCTCCAAGCTCTGGCTCTGGATCTGGATCTGGCTCGGGCTGTGCACCTTGTGTTTGTGCTGGCAATAACTCTGTCTTGATCACTGCTACAGAATCTGGACAGAAGAGCGGTGGCGGTGACAGCAGCTGGTACCAACAGACGAACGGCGGAATGGGAACCTGGCTTGGACCCGAGGGAGCATCGGTGATGGCTGCAGCAGCCATCCTCAGCTTGTGTCTTCATGCCTTGTAAGTGGATGAGTTACAGTGCAATACAGTGGAGGTCACGCGCACCTGAGGATACCTAGGAATTGGTTGATACTATCATCTTGCGAACCCGCTAGAATCTGGCCTGAAAGGTATTCGGAAATTGAATCACCTTAATACCCTAAAACGAAGATGTCTATAGTATTAATTTCCTCGCATTATAGACAGAACAAACAGATGAACCGATCGGTCTAGCCTAGTGGAATGCAAAAAGCGAGGTCGAGCCCGGGTTCGAACCGGGGTTGCCGGAAGTTTTGAGACGATCAAAATCCGGAGTGATAACCACTACACTACACAACCGAGGCTTGTTGTTGCGTTTAGGTGGCTAATTTGGTGACTAAGTAGGTCTTAACGTGGGGCTAGTGAGGCGGCGCCGTCCGAGCCCCTCTTTGCCCCTCACATTCTTGTTGTCTCCAAGCAGCCTTGTCTTGCTGGTTCGACTTAATTTCTTCCAACAAAGTCATCAGACTTCTTTTTTCTACCCCAGCCGTTGCTCCGCAGAGAGCAGCTCAGATCATTGGAAGCGAGGAGTGTCTGTTCCTGAGATGCTGGGGATGATTCGTGAACAAGGTTGGCAGAAGTTGACAGGCTTCTCCGCAATCATCCCCCGCCATCTTACCTGCACACGGGGTTGATGCTCGTTCAGGAAGATGCATTTCGCTCATCCTGGACAGCATGTTCGCCGGGCCGCTACCTACGCCGGCCCCGGCCGTCGCTCATACCGGCCGAGCTGTTGCTTTCGACTATTTTGAGGCCGCATAAGCACACTATGATCACCGGCTTCAGACGTACCATGTTGTGGCACCCGTCATCAGTGCTGTCTCTAATCCCACCACTCAGTAGCTTACCCTGAGCAGATTGTCGTCGTGTCGTGATGAAGGTGCTTGAATCACAGTCCGGTCAACCTACCCATCAGCTGACATTGACAGTTTTCGCTGTCGCTGTCGCTCTCCGCGCTCGCGCTGGCGGGATTCCTGACCCCATGCCTCGCCACAGTCGCCGACATCCCCGGCATCTTCGGCCCATTCTATCCCCTTACGCCCTCTCCAGCGGGCGACACCACCAAATTTCTCAAGAGCCGCCCCAGCGACTTCGTGCACCCCGGCATCTGGCACACCCACGAAGACCTCGAGCGCATCCGTAATGGCGTCGTAGAAGGCAGAGAACCCTGGAAGACTTCCTTCGAGGCCTTTAGCAAGGACAGCTACAGCCAGGCGACCTACGAAATGCGCGGTCCCAAGCCTGTCATCTCGCGGGGGAGCGTCAGTAACTACACGACCTTCACCTCCGACGCCCGTGCTGCATGGCAGAACGCCCTGATGTGGTACATCACCCGCGACGAAGCCCACTGGAATCGGAGCACGACCATTCTCGACGGCTGGGGATCCGGTCTCGTCGACATCATTGGCACCGACCGCTCTCTCCTCATCGGATTGGAAGGCGATCTCTTCGTGAACGCTGCCGAGATCATGCGCTGGGAGGGAAACTGGACCGAAGCCGGCGCCAAGTGGCAGGGCGGTTCGGGATTCAGCATCCAGCTGTACTGGCTCTTTTCGCGTCAGTCCGTCGGAATCGGCCAGGCCAACTATGGCATGGCGAGCATCAAGGCGCTCCTGAGCTTCGCAGTCTATCTCGACGACGTGGTCCTCTACAACTACGCCATCAACGAGTACCTCAATAACCCCTGCGCCGGGCTCTACTCCATGTTTGAGCCAGAGACCGGCCAGTCTTCGGAGTCTGGCCGTGATCAGAGTAGGTGTTTTTGCTTTTCACGACGCTATAATCACTGACACTCCATAGGCCACACCATGACTGGCATTGGCTGGGCTGCTTTGGCTGCCAGAGTTGCCCAGAGCCAAGGTTCTGACCTGTACAGCCAAGGCAACGATTTGCTTCTCAAGGGCGCCGAGTACACGGCTAAGTTCAATCTGAACGAGACGGTCGAGTATGACCCAAAGTGGTTCCGCTGTGAAGCGGTCCTCGTGAACGGTCCTTGGGCAGCAATATCGCAGGACAAGCGGGGCGTTACGGCGTCGAATCCCATGTGGGACATTGTGTACTATCAATATGTGGTTAAAAGAGGCAGAGAGGCACCCTGGACTAGCAAGGCAAAACAGACGGTCGGCATGGAGGGTCGCGTGACGGGATCTGACCATCCTAGCTGGGGTGGCCTCATCTGGGCTTACTAAACTTCCGCTGCTGGTATCAATGAAATGACATAAGCGGCGGGAAGGAAATTTCATAATTTAATTTTCCTGGCAGACGCTTGTCTGCATGCCTGCGGCATTGATGAATCGTCGTCTTTCACTTCATCCCACTGAACATCAGTCAAGCCTCGTAGGAAGTCTGCCACGATGGCCAAGTCCTCTGATCAAGCCTCGGGCGTTACTTGATTACGCGTTCCATGGCCAATCCGCTGTGAGCGCTTCAGTCACAGAACATGTCTTCCACACGGCTAACAGATTCACATCACCTGCCTCTTCAGAAAGAAAGGTGACAGCAATTGAGTTCAAGATATCTGACTAGCGGAGTATCTGGAGAGGGTGAAGAAGAGAAAATGAAACCACCAAAACAAATAAGAGCTGTCAGTACGCGGGAGCCAGTGATGACAGGCCCAAAGGGAGAAGCATAAAGAAATGCAAACGAAATGACATCTCAATGAGACACAAACGAAACTTGCCTGTTCGCCTTCACTCGAGTCTGAAAAGGAGAGTCCCAAATCCCAGCTGGTCGTAGCCACCACTGTTTGGGCCGTAATCGCCACCACCACCCTCGGCGCCCCCGGCCTCCTCAACAACGTGGTCGCGCATCTGCCCCGTCCACGAAGCATTGAGCCCCTCGATAGAGTCGTAGTGACTGTACAGAAGTTCCCAAATCGGGCGCAGTCCTCCACGTCCAGCCTCGCTGATCACGTTCGCGGTGCCGTGGCTGTTGGTGAAGGTGGAAAATGGGACCTCGTGGTTGAGGTTATACTTGGCCGCGTATTCCGCACTGCAAAGTATCAGCCAACCAGGCAATATCCCCATAAAGAGGCTGGAAACTTACCCTGCCAGGATTCTGTTATCGAGGTACGCGAACAGATCGTCGCCCTGGTTGTACGACTGCTGCGCAAACACCCCCAAAAAGGCAAAATCCAACAGCGCGTGGCCCTGATCGCGTCCGGCTTCCTGTCCCTGGCCGAGAACCTTGCCCGAACCCGGCTCGTCGTGTAGCTTCCAGATGGCCTTCTCGATCATGCCATTTCCCTTGCCCTTCTTGAAGTACGTGACCGCTTCATCGTACATCGTGGTGTTGTCCGAGAGAATGCCGATGGCCTGCATAGCGCACATGTTTGCCAGATCCCAGTTGGCCCAGTAGTGATCAATGGCAGCGCCGTTGTGCTGGACCAGGAAAACGTGGTTCATCGGGTAGAACACGTCCGTCAACATGTCGACCAGGGCCGGAAGACCCGTCCACCCCTTGTAGTCCCGCAGCAGCTCGCCGGCGTTGGCGAGCTGGTAGCCGTAAATACCGCTCGCGAGGAACTTGTCCGAGGATCCCCAGATGCGCTTCAGGTTGCCGCTCCACGCGTCGAGAATGCGGCCCGCGGCGTCGGCGTACGTGGCGTTGCCGCTGATCCTCCAGTACACGGCGTTGGCGTACGCGGCGGCCGCGTCGCGAAACACGAGGCTGTAGTTTTCGGTGCAGTCGCTACCTGCGCCGCGGCAGAGCGTCTCGACGGGCCTGGCGACGTGGTTCGGGTTGGCGCGCGCGGCGAGCTTCGACCAGCCTGCTTTCCATGGCTCGCGGTTGTCGTCGAGGAGGCCGGTGATGCGGTCAAAGTCTTTGGTGGTGTGGAGGAGGCCTGGGTGGGTGAAGGTGCGTCGGGCGGTGACCGCCTGGGTTGCGCAGACCTCCGCGGAGGAAGACAGCAAGACCAAAGACGTGAACGTCAGGGGGTGAGTGAGAATGCCGAATTTCATGGCGATAGACTGTGGTTGAAGGAGAGTTAAGGTGTCTGTCCCTCGAAGACTGGGTCGAGTCTTTATACTACATGTTAGCCAGCTGCAAGTTGTTTTGCAGCACACTAGTCGATGAAGAGCGTTAGGAGCCCAATGTCATATGTTGACTTCAAGATTATTGATATTGGGCGTCGAACTTTCCTTGTCGTTAATTAAATCTGATAACTGATGAAGAACCCGGCAGTTATTGCCGTTCGCCTCGCCCGAGAAATTTCCCGACAATCGCATTCGGAACCATCATGTCGCAGATAAAGATTCGAACGACAATAGACTTCCATTACGATGCTAGAGAGCCAAGGAAATCACCATGTTCCCCTTGCTAGTTCTCGAAAGAGGTTGTACCGAGATTTCAGGGGCGTGTCAGCCCTGGGCAAGGTTCGGGAGATGGACCGGGGTAGCGCCCCATCGCCCAGCTGACGATCCCGCTTGACAGCTTGGTGTTCATCTCGGGCTCCGGAGCAGACACCGGACTATCCTCCGAGGATACCTAACGTTGTGCGTGCGGGATGTTCAAGCTCCCTCTGAGACGAGTAGTCTTGACACTCACACAATCAATCAGACATCAACTCAAGTTGTCATAGAGCACGACCCAATTGACATCAACGATGGAATCACCAAAGCTCAACATACTGCTGTCGTCAACATCTGGTCATATTAATAGGCTGTGTTGTTTGGACCCTAAGATGCTCGAAGTCATGGGATGCTTCCTTGGTGGACACGATCTGTTGCAGATGTTGTGGCTTCAGGGACTGAAGGTGGCTGGTGTAGTGTGGCTGCTTAGTCATCTTGTCAATGCCATGGCGCCCCGGCGTGGCACATGAGCCGAGGTGGAATTCAACATCAACCCTTGCATCATGAGATAGCTGGGCTCGATCCTGCGCTTACCATCCCAAGCGCACGCAAAATCTCACACCAAAGGCCTACAATTGTCCAAATAGCACGACAGATGGGGCTGCCCGTGATCCGCCTGGCGCTCACCGCGCTAGCCATTCTCCTTGCTCAGCGTCAACTGGTAGCGCAATCGCGCAGAAGAGACAAGCGCCTCTCGCGCACCGATGAGCGCGTCCTGGTCCTCGGAGCGTCCAGCGGCGTAGGCCGGGCCGTCGCGAAGCAGTACGCAGCTCGCGGAGCCCGAGTCTGCGTCGTTGCCCGACGATCCGCGGAGATCACCACCCTTGCTGAGGAATGCGGCGACAAGTGCATTTGGCACGTTGCGGACTTCAGCAAAGTCGACGACCTGGTCGCTTTGCGGACCCGACTGGAAAAGGAGTGGAATGGATTGGACACGCTGCATATTTGTGCCGGCGTGTCTGCCCTGCAGCCCGTTATGGCTCTCACTGGCACCAAGTCCGGCGAGGAGGACGCGGATGCGGCGGGGATCCAGACAGCTGTCGACATTGCTGGACGCGCTGTCAAGGGAAATTTCGACGGACCTTTGGCCTCTGCTTTGACCTTTGTAAGCGTTGCTTGCATTCTCTATAGTGATCTTGTGAGACTGACAATTCTGTAGATTCCCATGCTCACGAGAACCTCCAAATCACCGTCGGTTCTCCTCGTCTCCTCAGTGGCTGCCGTCATTCCGGCGCCAACCAGAGCGCTCTACGCAGCCACAAAGGCGTCTTCTTTGCTGCTCTTCCAGGCACTGGCCATCGAGCACCCAAATATTGCATTCACCTTTGTTCTTCCGGCGACCATTGAAGGCAACTTTCGGGCATCTGCAGTGGACTCGGGACCTGTCAGAGAGGCAGACCCGAACAAGCATGGACTCAAGATCGACTATGTCGCTGAAAAGTGCATAGAGTCTGTTGATCGCGGCATTACAGGGAACGTCATACTGCCCAACATCCCATACATCTTCGCTCAGTACTTGTATCTCATCTGGCCCTCTTTCATCGAGAACCGCGCTCGGAAGAAGTACAACTTTGCGCAATGAGCCAGCTATACAACTCAATCTTACGAACTCTTTAGGAACTGCCTCATGAGGGATCACTGCAAAACGTTCTGTTGAGACTGCTGCGGGCCAGGATATTGCTCAAAATAGAACAACTATATTACTGCCATACTGGCATACCATGCTAGCGGCCATGATGATAATTCATTACCCATACTCTAGGACCTGTTACTCGGTACACAGGCAGCGTCTAGTCTTTCGCGACATCACAAATGGCCAAGAAACATCGTTTTCCGCCAAAGTTCAAATTTTCTTAAACTGTTACAGCTAGCTAATTTGCCTGTGCTAACTATACAGTGGATGTAAATACCAAGTTGTCACAAGGACACACGGCAGAACGTCGCTGCTGTTCTTCCATTCCGTTCTTGCTCAACCCAAGTTTCATCTCACGAGACTTGCTGTTATCTGCGAGCTCTTCAGGCTTAGATCTTGCGGCTCAGAGTCTGGAACTCGGCGGGCACGGCGTCGGCACCTCCACCGGTGATGGCAATCTCCTCCTTTAAGGGGTGAGCAAGCAAGTCAGCATTCATCAACTTTCACCCAGAGCTGCAGGCAAGACTCACCAACTCCTGGACCTTGTCCTCAGCCAGGCCGGCGATGTCGTACTCGGTACCATCGTCGAGGACGAGCAGGTTGGGCTTGACGACGGCCTCGCATTTCCCGACACCGGGCTGCTCGGCAGGGCACGACTGGTCGTCGGCGCGCTTGCGGTTGAGGAACCAGTACTTGCCTCCGGTGCGGTCGCCGCGCGTCGTGTACGGCAGGCAGATGGTCGTGGCGCCGTTCGAGTCGCGCTCACCGCCGAAGAAGCTGCAGCCGCCCCCGGTGTAAGCCCCAGCGCGGATGCGCCAGTTGGTCGGGATCTGTGCTCGATACAACCCGTTAGCTCTGAGAGTTATCGCAAAGCAAAAAGAGGGGGAAGGGGGGTTTCACGCACAGCAGCCACGGCAATGCTCGCTCTGCCGCTAGTCGCGGAGTTGCTGAAAACGCAGCATACGTTGGGGTTGATGTTCGCGCACGCGGCGTAACCGCCAGAGCAGTTGTCGCCGCTGTGGGCTCTGATGTCGATGGCAGACACGGTGGCCGCGAGGGTTAGGAGGAGCGAAGAGAAGTACATATTGGATGCTGTGGTGGTGGTTCTTTGATGCGATGAGCTGCTGGTGAGATGGAATGAGGAGAGAGAAGCTGATGGTGATGAAGCAAGCAAACAGAACCGATCTAGAGGACGAAAGCTTCTGGTTTTATACTATTTCGTTACCAGCCTGTCCTTCATACGACCTCTCTCATGCCAAATCAGAACAAGAGCAGTCGATAACTCGGCGGCAACATCATGCGGAAGCCCCTCTCGTGCCGCCTCACCATCACACAAACGGGGCGTAAGCTCTTGACTGAATGTGGTTTGGGGTATGTCATGCATCTGTCGACGACAAGTGAGGGCATCGCCACCACCCAAGGCAATGTTTCTTGGCAGCTCGCTAAGCCTTTGCTTTCTCTCAGGAACCGATTGGATGCTTAACGGTGGATTTACTTTTGTCGAGCCATTCCCATCTCGTAATACGGGGTGTCCAATTTGATCCTTCCCAGACGACAATCATCAACCCCGACAGCTAACACTATCAATCTGGGTGTGCGCTTTTGCCTGCTGAATAAGTCGACTGTGTGAGGCTCTCTCCAACAAGCAATCAGTCTCTTCGGCCCGCTTCTTGGCGTGAATCCCTCGCTTCTGCAAGTTTACAATACCTGCCTTTTTGGGCACCCATAGCGCTTACGCCGAGAGGATTCTCGTAGCAAGTCTTCCTCAATAGAGAATGGAAGTTAACCGAAACGCATACAATGTGACATCGCGGATGACGGGTTGCCAGCCTAAATCCCAACCCCACAGTCTCTGGTTCCAAGACCTGTGATGATACGGTAGGTTGAATCAGCTTACGATACAACCTAGTTGAATCTGGGCGACTTGTTCCAATCCGCATGAATCCTACCAAGAGGAGTATACAGACAGAAGTTAAAAGTCTCACTGTAGATCAGCTTACCATGCGTGATGTTGCAATCTATCCAAGCGGTTTGTTGGGATCCGTAAAGCAGCCAATGATGAACACCATGACGTTCTTCAAGGATGCAGTGTCGGCCAATATCGACCGACATCTCGCATACCTTGCCTGATGACCAGCCGTTTCCTCCACGAAGAGCATACCCGCCGCTTCCGACTCAGAGTTTCCCAAGACTCTGTCAAGTGAGGCATTTGTATCCAGATCGTTCAAGCGTGGGCACTCCCGATGCTTTCTACCACGGAGTGGCTAGGCCTGTGCAGGCAGTGGCGCTGTCACTTTCGCATCGGAATGGATATTCAGACAAGGGCTGCTTTTATGCAGGCGCTCTACAACCATCTTCGTGTGATCAAATTGATCTAGAGGTTTGCGACTGGTAATTGTGTGGAATGTCTGTCGTATAGGTGGATGGGTTACGACACCTTAGTTACATGGGCCGTTGAAAGTGGACTCAAAGGCCAAAGTAGACATACGCAAGGATTGGAGCATATCGGTGGAGACCCGGCGAGTATTGAAATCGTTTCGTTTCTTCAGCCCGTGGTTCTACCTCCGGCGGCCTCCTCTGACAAACACGAGCTGTACTATGCTAGCAGCTGTCATGAATAAAACCCAGCCCGCGAAAAAATGCCATCACAGAATCCAAATGTTTAATAGTCTCCTTCTAGGTAGCGAGAACGGCCTTTAAGCGGCCATGTCTCACATATCGCACCAGCAATCGCAGTCATTTGTGCTGTTCATACTCTGTAAGCAGGTGAAGATACCACGCGATTTGAATAGCCAGAAAAATCTTACGAAGGGTTCCAAGACATGCTTGTGGCATACGCGTCGGCGAAACACTGTTGTAAAAATGTCAATAAGGTCTCCGATGCACCGTGTGTGCAGGTTGGGAAACCAACCGAAGTGAAACACTTCTTACTGCAGTCTCCCAGCGTCACTGAGCCACAGTTGTTCTGTTCCACGTCGTCAGCGAGCCGTCATGGACAGCTTATGTGTCGTCAAAAGCCCAATCGATCAGGTCACTCACGAACTCCTTGCCGAGCGGGTTGTCCGTCTCGCAATGTGCCACGAGCGCAGCGCCGGCGTATCTGGCGAAAACGGCCAACACGAGAGAATGAGAAATCTTCATGGTTGCTGGTAAGCCGATATCAAAAGCTGAAAGGAGGGAAAGTTGATCAAGACTAAGAGAAGAAGATGCAGGATGTACGGATTCGAAAGCGGCCAATGGTAGATGCGCGGCAGTATGTGTCGTTTTTATACATCGTCAGCCTTGGGGAAACAGTCCAAGATCCGGCTTCGACCGCGGATGTTCATTAAAACCCCTGACTGAAATTTGACTGGTCAAACATACCCAAGGCGTGACATGAGGCAAGTGTCATCAATTTGGAGGCTCATCTGAAGCAACTTCATAGAGTAGACTTGGACCGTCCTATGCGAAAGCGACAGAACTTTAATAGATCACAGTGAGACGTCGATTAAGTTGGGCATGGTTAAACAGAGAATTAATTGAACCTTCCGTTAAAGGCCTACGTCAACATCGCCACTTCATTCCCTTTGGAAGTAAATCAGGAAATCTACATGACTCGAAACATGAGGGCGGTCCACCATGTACTTAAAAACCCTCATGGCTATGGCCCAGAGCGCGCCCTAGCGGTTAAAAAAAGTTTCAAATAAATTATGAAGTGGTACAGTTGGCCGGTCTCGTTACAATCTGGGATGCTTACAGTTTCTTTTCAACTCCCCGAAGGGGAGACTACATCTCACCCGACCATTGGGTCCTTAGTTCACCTGACCTAACCATTGCTACTGACCTGACCTGACCATTGATGTGGGGCCTTATAAGTGGAGTATTACTAACCCTATTAAGTGGGCCTGTATTAATAATCATATTCTCCTAATAAACTAACTAGTAACCCTAACGCCTAATCCTAATCCTACCCCCCTAACCTGTATCTTTAAGCCAATCAGGTTCTAGGGGCCCACTTTTCATTTTAAAATAAGTGGGACCAGTGCCCCATAGCAATGGTCAGGTCAGGTCAGTACCAATGGTCAGGTCAGGTGAACTAAGGACCCAATGGTCGGGTGAACTATACCCTCCCCGAAGGGCGCAGAGTCTCGGATAGCCGGCGAAGCCAAGAGTCATGTCCTAGCAATGGCAAAGCCTCACGCAAAGAGCCTGAAGCACAAGGATTGTTGTGACACGAACAGGACATTGTCATTTAATCCCCGAGGCCCCCATCACATATTCTCGCGTAAACTTGACGCCGAATTACGCGGTCATATGATGCGCATCGGGCTGCAAGCCTCGTCTGGTAATCTTGCTCACTACTTCGTCCCGATCTCGTCTTCTTCTTCACATGAGGATTATCTCTTTTGGCAGCAGAAGTCATATACCTAAGATAGAAGGCCAAGCTAAGACACAACCTTTTCCACTTGCTTGCAACTCGCATTCAGCTCGCAGAGGCGATCACTGGCAGAGAATGATGTAGATAATTTATCGTGGGTTTCTCGTAGCTGGCTTGCCACCGTTCTTGTAACTTTTTAGTTAGTAAACTGGTTCAGCAAGTCGTGGCTAGCTGGCGGCAACGCACGGCTGTCGAGTAGAACCACAAACATTATTCACAACACTGACGTGGAATGATATTATGTTGGGTGAGAGATGCCTCGAATAATCTTACAGAATGGACGAGCCTGACACATATTAGATGCATTGGAATATCATCGCACATTATTATGGAGCTTGGTTCGCACGACTCCGACTCCGTCACTGCATTACAAGTTGTCCTTTGATGCCCAACAGCAAAACATGCCCTCCCGAGTAGAGGTTTTCGACTACTCAAGCCTTTCCAGCGCTGTGTTCAACATTAACGACAACATTGATCTCTTTCATGCCGGCGTGTGCTAGGAGGGTGGCTGGTATGGTGTTTTGAGCGGCGATACCAATAAAGTGACTGGACTTTTGTCATATCGCACAGCTGGCGCGTCAGCCATGGCCATCACTCCCTTTTGAGAGACTTGCGCTGTCTGTTGTATGCTGAGACACTAAACCAATGGAACTTGCTTAGAGTTGCGAGCTTCAGACGGAATCTGGGTGTGGCATACGAACAGACTGAGAGGTTAGTAAGCCGCTTCGTTCGCTTCGTTCATCGGCGGGAGGGCAACCGCTTTCGTTTTGTGAATCCGAGTTACGAGACACAAGGAGTCTGGACCAGGTTTAAAGCGGTTCTAGGCCCTCGCGGAGTTATGCAGGCTTTAGCTCAGCATGCCGTCACTCTCTGCTCATCGGACTTTGAAGAGTCCGTCCAACCCCGAGTCGGCCGAGGTAGTCCCACTTTTGACCCGCGGGTCGAGACGGGACGGATGATCGAATAGCCAGCGGCACAAGCGGCCGTGGGGACGAGGTCCGCGCTGATCGCAACCATCTCCGCTCGGGTCCCGCGTGGTCATGAGCATAAACACCTTATACACGGACAGCTGACATGTGAGTCCAGACTGTTCCTCCGCGAGCCCGAACTCCGTTCCTCTACTCGCAGACTATTGGTTCGTGATTCTCGCCAGCTCCTCGAGTCTGCCTCGTCCGGCTCGTCACGTCGCATCGCAAACTCCGCAAGATGGAGAGTTTCATGCATCCCTACCCGCCAGGTGCGGGGACGTGTCGACTGTCACGAAATATACTTAACGCTCGTCGTTGATTTAGATCTAGAAGTCAGGACTTGAATCTTGACATGCCCATCTCTTGAATCTTTTGTCGAACTGTAGAACTTGAATCCTAGGTCTTGAGACACATAACCGCACTCTATCCAACATGGCTCACGCTTTCGGCAACCTCCCAGCTGGAGCGCCCAAGACACCCGAGAAGTTCACCTTCCGCGTCCCGGACCAGGACCTCGAAGAGTTCAAGACGCTCTTGAAGCTATCCAAAATCGGACCGGACACCTACTACAACAACCAGGAAGATCGGCGATTCGGAGTTACGAAGAAGTGGCTCACCGACGCCAAAGAAGCTTGGCTCAAGTACGACTGGCGCAAGCAGGAAGACCGCATCAACACGTTCCCCAACTTCAAGGCTCAGGTGGCCAACAGTGACCTGGGGACGACCGAAGTCCACTTCACGGCGCTGTTCTCCAAGAAGCAGGATGCGATCCCCGTAATCTTCATGCACGGCTGGCCAGGCTCGTTTCTCGAGTTCTTCCCCATGCTCGACCTCCTCCTGGGCAAATACTCGCCTGATACCCTGCCGTACCACGTCATCGTTCCATCTCTGCCGGGATACGGACTATCTTCGGCTTCGGTGCCACTGGATAAGGAGATCCGAGTCGACCAGGTCGCTGGCGTCATGCACCAGCTGATGCTCGACCTTGGCTTTGGTGGTGGCTACGCGGCCCAGGGCGGCGACGTGGGCAGTTTCCTGGCCAGGCTCATGGCTGCCAACTACGCAGAGTGCAAAGCTTTCCACTGTGAGTTCAGTCGTTGGGCGATGGGCAGATCAGCACGCTAACCGACGCGAGTGAACATGCTCTTCCCCAACCCAGACGACAAGATCGGGAGCGTTGACTCGCTTTCGGCACAGGAACAGAAGCAGCTGGGCAGGATGACGAGATTCCGAAGCCACGGAATGTCGTACGCTCTCGAGCACGGGCTGAGACCGGCGACCATCGGGCTTGTTCTGTCCGCCAGTCCGATTTCCCTGCTGGCATGGTACGGGTCGTTCGAGGAGGGGGTGGCTGTGTTTACATGATTACTGATCATCTCGTTGCAGGATTGGCGAGAAGTACCTCGAGTGGGTGGACTCCCGCTACCCACTCAAGCTGGAGACGATTCTCGAGCTAGTCAGCCTGTACTGGTTCACGTCCACGTTCCCGAGGAGCGTCTACCCCTATCTGTCGTTGGCAGAGGCCCAGACGACCGGCGGTCAACTGCCGATACCGACATCCAAGGAAGTGCCGCTGGGGTACTCGAGCTTCCCTGCCGAGATCAGCTTCATCCCAGAGGCGTGGGCGGAGAAGGTGTATCCTAACCTGAAGCAGTACAGAACACATGAAAAGGTTCGTGATGAATGTAGGGGTGATCGATAACATGGTGCTGACTTTGTTAGGGCGGGCATTTTGCGGCCTTGGAGCAGCCAGCGTTACTTCTCCAGGACGTCGAAGACTTTTTGAAGGACGTCAAAGCGGCATCCAAGATTTAGTCGGTGCCTTTCCATTATACCTCAGGATAACTTGCGTACGGTGCCGCAATGAACAGATTTGATCAAACCTTCCGTCATGTGTTTTCCGTGTTCTGCATGAAGCAGAAGGTGAATTTCCGTAATAAGAACGTCAAAGAGGAAATTGAAACGTCTTCTTCGTTTCTAGTAGGCCCATGCTCTCATAACGCCGAAAGTGAGTCGTCGTCAAGACGAATGAATACAAATTAAGCCCCCCTACAACTGGCTCTCATTGCCTTGTGTAAACCTTGACTTGGGCTCCTTCACCATGTCAAAAGGAGCAGAACGGTACGACTCAGGACTCATCTGACCAAGAACAACCGACTCGGACTTGGCAACCGGGGCGTATTGCCGTCTCTTCCTCCAGTACCTGTCGAGTTGTCAGTCACATCGCGCAAGAGGAGAGCAAAGAGTAACCCACACGCAAGCACCAACAAGCACAACCATGACAAGAACTCCAGCACCGACGCTGACGCCAACCACAACCTTCTTGTCGACGCCGCCAACCTCTGCCGTAAAGATCTCACCAGGACCACCCGCAGATCCCGTCGCAGCGGCAGATATCGCGGGCGTATAAGCTCGCGGAACACCGCTCGTAGAAACGATGGACTTGACCCCGGATCCGAACGACGCTACATCCCGCACCACACCCTCCGTGGCAGCAGGAAACACAGCAGTCACCCCCGACGCAACAGCCGTCACGAAAGTCTCTGTGGCGACAAACTTCCTCAGCGTCTGCAGCGCCGGCGGGCAGTTCACCAAACCCGTCGTCAAGCACTCGACACCCGTATACGTGGCCCTTGTTCTCAGCGTGGTCGTCGTCAGCTCCTCGTCGCGGCGCTTCCCCTCCGTCGGCGCAGCAGACACCGCTGCCAGCGTCGCGGTCGGCGCCCTCCCGCTCGCGCACCCGTCCGCGAGCGTCGTGTAGAAGATGGGAACCTGCGTACCGGGCGTCGGACCCCACACGCGGTGCCCGATCGCCACCGAAGCCCCGGCCGCGGCGCCCAGGGCGAACTGATACGCGTTGACGGCTCGGAGCGCGCACCCGGTCTCGTCGGCTTCCGCGCGCGCGGTGACGTTGGTGCTGAGTTCGGCAATGTTGGCGAAGACGGCCACCTCGACGCCGGCCGAGGCCCCGGGTACCGTGACGTTCCTGTCAAAGGCGGTGAAGTCCCGGCCGTCGACGGGGGAGGCGATTTCGATGCCGGCGTTGATGCCGATGCGGAGGACGGCCTTGAGAACTGCGCCGGCGCTTGAGATTGTGACGGGGAGGAATTCGAACCGGCCGCCGTTGCTGTCGCGAAGTCAGCCAATTTGGGCCTGGAGGAATATCGCGAGGATGGGACTTACAATGCTACGCTGGAAACATTCTTGGAGAAGAGGGCAATGTCGAAAGCCACCCCGTCGTCCAGCTTGATGTGGAACCCGCTCGTCATCTGCACCTCGCTCTCGACGCTGAGAATGAGATCAATGTTGAACACGACACCCAGCAGCAAGTCATCTCCGATCCGCGACCCAAGCGGCGTCGTGGACGTGTACAAGTTCAACGTGTAAGACAGCCCGGCCGACAGCGTCGTATCGAGTTCCATGTACATCTCAAAGTCGTCGAAACCAAACCCGAGCTTACACTGCGGGAACTCGGGAACGGGCAAGTCAAAGGTGACGTTGAGCGGCGGAAAGTCAAAGTCCTCGGCGTCGAAGCCGTCCTTGAGCTTATCCACGACGCCCGAGACGTAGGTTTCGGCGTAGTCGGTCAGGTTGTCAAACGTCTCTCTGAATTCGCTGCCAATGTCCTCGGCGACCTCTGTTGCGTTGAAGGTGCCGTCGATGGTGAGATGGGCGTTGGCTCTGCCCTTGATGTAGCATTTTGTACACACAATGTTGATACCGGCTGCGGCGGTCACGTTGGCCTGGCCGACTTCGGCTTCGTGCGCACTGGGGACATCATTAGCTGTTAGTCGTGGAATGACGAGTTTGTGACGCACAATCTGAAGAGTACGGCGTTGTCAAAGCTCTTGTCCAGCGATGTGGTGCTGCTAAACTTGCTTTCTCGGCCCTCGATCGTCGCGCTGGAGAGTCGTCGCCGGATTGCGCGAAAGGTATCGGCGGCCGTCTTCCCAGGGCTGTTTCTCACAATGACATCCGCAGATGGAACTGAAGCAGTGGCGAAAGCAATGGCTAGCGACCAGTAAAAAGAGGCTCTAAGACAGACCATGATGGCGAAGTGAATGGACGGATACACACGATAGAAGCACTAGGTGGTTGGTAGATCAGAGGACCTCATCTCTATTTGAACCTCGGCGAAACGGTTTTTTGGGTGCCTCAAAGGTAACCAGAACATAGAAGCACCATATTATCATGCAAGGTTCGGGAGCCCATGCAGTTCCTGTTGGTGTTGGTGCAGGTGTGGTCGGCGAAGCAGCCAGTTTCGTGCCCCAGCTGGATGCAGGGAGGAAACAGTTGTGCTGCCAAACATGAGCAGTTGATCATTATAGGTGCGCGGCACAATCATACAGCCTTACAATAGGGAAGACCTTTGGCAGCACGATGGATCAGCTAGCGCGATCTTGACGCGATCTACCGCATGGGGGAGGCTTGGGGCGAAGATCCGAGGTCGTGGCAGTGAGATAGGATCAACAGAAACGACACCATTGACGAAGGCGACACGATGAGACCGGTGATGGAAAATTACATCCATGGACTAGGCAACAACTTTGCGATTCAAGCGGCCAGTTTGTGAGGCGCCTTGGCTGTTGGTAAGGAGGCGCAGATTGTGACATGGACTCGGCTCCGTTGCTGCCGCCAACATAACTGAGACCGTATTGGTAACATCTGATCCGTCTCTGCGATTGAGGGATGTAGAAGAGGACCGTGGCTCATCTCTAGTCAACATCTCGACAGCGGCACGAAAGGGGCACATATCAAGAGAAAAATAGCAGCATCCGTTGGCCCCCACGTGGCATTATTGGGTGCTACGGCCGCAAAGTGACTTCCACGTTGTGCAATATCATTGGCACTCTGCATGGAGCTGGGTTTCCCGCGAGGGCTGTTTGCGTCTCACTGCCGGAAGAAGTGGTATTAATCCTGGGTTGGTGATGAGATCAAAGTAGACGATGGACCTTTTCACGAAAGCCGGCGATGCCTCCGGGGCTATGCTGCAGCTACGGCTTTCGATCCCGCAGGAAGATCAAAGACCTTGCCCGGGTTCATGATCCATCTGGAGCTGTTAGCCACGCTGTGCTTGCTGACAGGCGAGAACCAAAGTGCCACTTACTTTGGGTCGACAGCCTGCTTCAAAGTCCTCATGAAGTCGATGGCATCGCCACCGAGCTCATCGACGAGACAACCCTAACCAGTGTTAATGCCAAGACTGTGACACACCAGAAAACATGGGCAAATCACCTTTTTGCCTATGCCAATGGCATGCTCGCCCTTGACTCGGTCAGTTTATACTGGCACAAGAAGTGACGGGAGCACTTACCGACACCGTTCCCTCCATCTCAAGAGCCCGCTTCATCATGTCGTGAACGCACTTGGACACGGAAGCGTGATGCTCCGCGTTGTTGGGGTCGTACATGACGGCCTGGTGAAAGTTGCCGTCGCCGACGTGGCCGATGACGCTGGCGAAGAAGCCCAGCTTTCCAGAGTCCTCTTTGGATAAATCTGCATGCCAGTGTGTCAGCGCCTCTCGACACAACTCACGCCTCGGAGCGCCGCGGTTCACAACTCACTGATGATCTCGGCCAAGCGCGAGATCGGCACAGCAACGTCCGTGGACCAAATCGCGTGTCCCTCGGGCTTGATCGAGGTCATCGTCCAAAGGGCTTCCTTCCGCGCGGCCCACAAATCAGCCTCTTCCTGCTTATCCCTAGCGAAGAAGATCTTTCGCGGACGGAATGGCTGGACGAGCTCCTTAACCCTGGAAATGTCGCCCTTGATACCGTCGGTGGTCCCAGAGAACCTGGTCAAAGTCAGCGCCGAAAAAACGTGCCCGGTATCCACAACATGTTCTGCCACTCACTTCAAGAACAAGGTCGGACTCTCATCCCACGCGGTCCTTCTGACGGCCTCGCTCCCGTGGCGGTTGATGACCTGCATCTGCACCTCGTCCATGAACTCGAGCGCCCCCAGCTGAATGCCGGAGCGGATCAGCCTCGTGGCCGCCCGCGCGGCTTCGTCGATGCTCCCAAAGGAAATGACCGATACGCTCGTGTCCTGCGGCACCACCGCGAGCTTCAGCGTGATCTCGGTCACCAGTCCCAGCGTGCCCTCGGCGCCGACGAACAGCGACGTGAGGTTGTACCCCGCCGAGTTCTTCCTCGGCCGCCTGCGGGTTTTGATGACGCGCCCGTCGGCGAGCACGACGGTGAGGTTGATGACCCAGTCCTTCATCGTGCCGTACCGGAAGGCGTTGGTGCCGCTGCAGTTTGTTGATACCATGCCACCTATCATGGCCGTGGGCGAGGGGTCCAGCGGGAGGAAGAGACCAGAGTCGGCAACCTCCTTGTTGAGGGTTACCCAGTTCACGCCGGGCTGCACTACGACGTCCATGCTGGGAGTTGTCAGCAGATAATGTCAGAGAGGCTTTTCGAAACTCACTCGTCGTGGTGGAAGGCGACAATCTTGTCCATGTGAGCAAAGTCGATGCAGATGCCGCTGTACGGAGACGAAAAGCTTCCTTCGACAGAAGAGCCGGCTCCGAATGGCACTACCGACAGTCAGCTCGGCTCTTGGTCAAGTCTTGTAACCTGCTCACCCATGGGTACGTTGTGTTTGTGGCAGACTTGGGCAATCTTTGAAACGTCCTCGGTCGTGCGTGGGTAGACGATGGCCACCGGTCGTCCGCTCGAGTTCGACGTCGACCAATCGGAATGACCATGGGTCTCGATCTCGTCCTCATCGTAACTGACGGCATTCTCGCCCAAGATATTCGAGATCTCCCGCGATGCCTGCGGCAGAGTAAGCACACATGCTCCTCATCTTCCCAGCTTAGCGACTCACTTTGAGCATTTCCTTCTTGCCGGCAAATGCCACCTTTGTAAATCGACCAGAAGCACCCGGTTCCTCTGACGCACTAGACCGGCCGATGAGGTACCCGGCAAACAGCGGGATAGCACCTAGAACCAGTAGCTGCAGCGGGATGAAGCGGCCGCTGGCTTTGGATGCGTCTGTATGACCGAAGCGACGAGGTGGCGCGGGCAGCAAAGTCGCCCTTGAACCAGTCGCAAGGCCTGGCGGGCGGCTCGCACTGGCGCTGCCTTTGGGTAGCCGGAGGTGCCGAGCGATGACACGATATGCCATTTTGGGCGAGTGAGTGAGCGGTGCAGGCGTTCAATGGATCGCGTCGTCGAAATCGAGGCAAACCGCACGCGTGCGGCGTTGGTGGGAGCCGGTGGGAGAACTCAACAGGACCGACCGATATATCGTGCAAAGCTTCTGGATCGATAAGAGCACAGAATGCAAGGAACCGGACATTCTGGTCGGGAGTTGATAGCGAGCGAGAACGCGAGGGGTTGAGACTACTCGGACCAAACAGAGGCCATCAACGAATGTCCGAGTCGCGACATTGCTGATGGAATCAGGTCCAGGTCTAGGGTGTCGTTCGGCTCCGGGGGAGGATTGGGCCGAGACAAGCCGTCTTTGACCCGGCTCCGACGGCTGGACAACGAGAGACGCTGGATCAAATACCATATTCGCATGCCAACTCGGCCACTCATTACTCACAGTGACCACTCTGGCTTTGTCCACTTTGACAAAGCCACGGTAACAGACAGTAGCCCTTCAGGTATTGCGATAGCTTCAGTGACATACTACCAAGGCCGATTGTCACGCCTTGAAGAAGTGTTTGAAGTAGACATGCCCGATAGTTAGTAGCCAGGTTGTTACTGTAGTTATTATTACTACTACTGTTGTTGATATGTTTTTCGGCGTGATGTTTCCAAACTGGGGCGAAAGGTATCGCCGAACAAGGGGAGTGATAGTAGTAGTAGTAGTAGTATTGTTTTACGCTGTGGCGTCCCCATATTGGGGCAAAGGGCGTTCATATAGCTAACTATACCTCTCGGGGGCTTCACCCTTAAGTACATAGAGAGAAATATATAAATAAGTCTCCTTTTTCCCTTTTCTTCTTTAGATAGTTATAGAAAGAAAGAAAGAAAGAAAAATAAATAAATAATATTTTATTAAAGCTATATATTTATTATATACTTTCTTTCCCTTTTTTCTATTTTATAAAAAGCTAAAGTTAGAAATATCTAGTTAAAGTAAAAATTATAAATATAATATATTACTATAAACTGACTAGAGCTTTAAACTTCTTATAATATTAAAAGATTAGAATTCTCTTAACATACTTATTATTTTATAAGATTTAACTAGATATTATAAAATATTATACTATAGAAGTACTACTTTAGGTTAACTAGAGGATTATATATCTTTTAAGATATTTTTATATAATATACCTCTATAAAATAATACTAGATAAAAAGAAATAGCTAGTAGTAAGATTTATTCTTATAACTTATTATATATTATACTATCCCTTATTTTTAAGTAATTCCCCTAGGATAATTTAAAGAAGTTTTAATAATAAGGTAATTTAAAATATAGAAATAAAACGTTAATTTAAATAAAAGATTTAAAATATGATAAGATTTAATTTAAAACTTAAAATATACTTACAGATATAAATTCTACTAAAAGATCTATTAAATTATTAAAATAGTTTTAAAGCTATAAGGTTTAATATTTAAAATTTAATATATTAATAATTATATTAAAAGATTTATCCCGCTTGATGTAGTAGTTTAATATCTAGCTGGCTCTTACTATTATAGTAAGAATAGTAGGTTTAAATCCTATAGTAAGTAAGTATAACTAGTAGCTATATACTTTCTAATTATATAAATTATATAGTAACTACTACTAGCTATTAGCTCCTACTATTAGTTATTAATAGATAGCAACTATTAATAGCTAGTAATAGCTACTACTAGCTAGCTAGTATTAGTATTATATAACTATAATCTTTTAAAGAAGTAACTATAATAGATAGACTTATACTTTTCCTATTTATTAGTAATTATATTAACTAACCGTATTATTACTACTTGAAGTTTTCTCTATTTAAATAGTTCCTCAATCCTAATATTATCTATAGGGTTTATAAGGTAAGAGCTGACTACTAGGTATAGCTTCTTTTAAAGGGTTCCTAAGAAGTATGTAACTTTAAATAGATTAAAGACCTTCAATATAACTACTAAATATTAAAAGATTTAATAAGTTGCTATTATAACTTAGAAAGATTATACTTCTAATACTAATAATACTTATAGATATATTCTTCTTAGTTTTTAAAAAGAGAATATACTACTTCTTACTATTTATTCTAATAGAAAGTTCTAGCTACTTTATAGTAGAAGATAAAATAAGCTAGAATCTTAAATTTACTATAGTAGTAGTACTACTTAGTATTATTATATTAAAATTAGTTGTAATATACTATAAAGTTAGTATACTTACTCTTAATAGTAGGAATATAATATAGATCTTATTATAAGAAATTAGGAAGTTTAGCTAAAAACTTTAGTTTAATTTTTAATCCTAGTTTAATATAATATAATATATTATTCTTATTATTAGTAAGCTAGATAGTTTATCAATCTTCCTCAGTTTTCTTCTTATATTCTCCTTACTTCTTCTTTATATAATTATATAAGAATAATTATATATTAAATTAGTTATAAGTTTATATACTTCTAAGTTTTAGAAGCTAGTTAGTAGCCTTATTACTATTAATCTCCTTATATCTAGAAGTCTAAAAGATTTTTACTAATAAATATAAATAAAATACTAACTACTAGAATTATTAAATCTCTTTTTATAAAGAAATAGTTAGTACCTTACTAAAGTACTAGATAATTATTATATTATCTAAATATATTATAACTTCTTCTATATTATAATATATCTTCTACTAAGTATAAAATAGACTAATTCTAATTCTATATACTTTAATATTAAATACTTCTACTTTTAATAATCAATAAGTATTAAAACTCAAGAGTTCTTTACTTTAGTATATTATAAAACTAGATTTAGTATTATTTTTAATAGTTCATAAGCTATTAGAATATATTATAAAATAATACTCTATATATTCTTCAGTTTAGATTAAATATATTATAATTACTATATATTTATCTAGTAATAGTAAAGAGACTTCTGAGCTGCTATAATTCCTAGGCTGAAAAACTAGGTATAGGAACTTTAGGATTATACTAACTACTTTAATTAATACTATTAGTCTCTTAGTATTACTCTAGTTTTATAGTAATTTGTAGTTTATTAATTTCTATACTAAGAAGTAGTATATTTTAAAAATCTTTAAATATAGTTTATTAGAATTCTAGCTATTTAGCTATTATTCTATTAATCCTAATAACCCGTTTTAAATATTTAAAGGCTTAAGTATTCTCTTTTACTCTTATAACTCTATATTTCCTATTTATTATAGAAAATTAATTATTAGAGTTAAAATTATACTACTTTAATTATTTATACTCTAAATTAATCAAACTATAATATTAGAATACTTGGTGAATAGACTACTTAGTAGCCTAAGTGTAATAGAGTTGAAAGTTCTATATTATATAAGGTTAACCTTTCTGAAAATAAACTCTATTTAGATATTAATATTATGAAGTTCCTTACTTCTTATAGAATCCGAACTTCTTATTATTATTACTATTTATATTAATATTAATACTATTTTTAGATACTATTCTAAATAATCTATTCTTTAATAATTAAAAGTTATTAATTCCCCTTGACTTTTTACTAATTATTTATTATTACTTTAATAAGTTATTAGCCTAGCTTTATATTCACTTCTCTCTTTATATTATATTTCTATCTATACTTATTATTAATATTAATATCTATATCTTTATTAGGACTTATTTAAATTATACTAGAAACTATACTAACTAACCCCAAACCTCTCTATACCTATTTATCTATATAAAACCTCTTTTAACTACTTCTATAAAGCTCTATAGTCTATTCTTTTATACTTATTTTAACTAACTAATTAACTCCTCTTATTTAATTAATTAGTTTAATATTAGATGAATCTATAAGGAGATTATATCAATTAGAATAGTAAGCTTACTACTAAGCTAATGAAAGAGATAGTTAAATAGTAGAAGCTAAAGATCTCTTATATTTTAAATCTATTAAGACTTTTTATAAACTAACCTTTAGATCTATTAAGACTTTTATAAATTAGAATCTTAAGTCTACTAAGACTTTTATAAATTAGAATCTTAAGTCTATTAAAACCTTTATAAATTAGAACTCTAAATTATTTCTAACTTTTATAAAAAAGTATTTCTTATAAGATTTGAACTTTAGATTACTATAAGTTATAGGAGTATTAATCTAATATTCAACTATTAAACTATATTATTATTGATTTTTCAATTAATAATAATTTATTAGAATTAGACCCTAAGTATTTTAATTCTACTTTAGGATTTCAATTAATTCTTGATTAAATAACTATTTTACTTTTTTAAGTTATTATTAAAGAATATAAATAACTCTAAATTATATTTTATCTCTAAGTTAAAAAGAACGTAGAATTATAATATCTAGTTGATCTATATAAAAGCTTTACTTATTAGTAAAACTATTTTCATAGATTTAACTAAACCTATTTCTAGAAATAATACTAATAAATATAATAAAACTCTTGGTTATATATAGTTAAACTATAAAGATAATCCTTTAAGAATTATTAAGAATAATACTAATACTTTCAAGATATTTAGCTATNTATTAAGAATAATACTAATACTTTTAATATATTTAATTATTAAAAAAAACTCTATAAACTAATTAGTTTTTCTAATAGGTTTCTTACTTATAAGGAACTCTTTAATACTACTCTTAGTAATTTTAAATTTATAGAAGAATATCTAAATAAGATAAAAGAACTTATGAATAACTTTTCTTATTTTAATTAAATTATTATTATTTATATTCTAAATAGTTTAGATAAAAGTTATAAAGGTTTTATTATTCTAATTATTTAGAATCTTAGATCTCATAAAGATTCTTATAAATTAAGTTCCTTATTTTCTAATCTATTAGATAAGTTTAAAAAGAAAACCCAGACTTCGTTAATTAATTTTATAATTAAAAAAAACTTTACAACTAAAGTGGTTAAATAGTCTTCTTTTGAAGTTATTAAGACATCCTAAAAGAAATAGAAAAAATATGTTCTATAATTATTATAAGAAAACTAATTATACTAAAGAAATCTATTTTAGTTTTTATCTTAAAAATTCTCCTATTTAGATAAAATCTAAAATTAATAAGAATCCTCCTAAGTCTTCTAAGAAGAAAGAAGTTAAAATGAATAAGAATTTAGAGTTAGTTAGTATTACTTTAACTAAGGAAATAGTTAAAGAGATCTCTAGTAATATAACTAAACATCTTATATAATTTAATTCTAATAATAAAGAAATTAGAAAAAAGAAGATAAAAAGGAAAATATTAAGTTTAAAAATATAATTCTAATTCAACTTTCTCTTAAAAAGAGTTTTACTAAAAAGACTCTAAATATTTTAATCTCTAAGAAGATTTAATAGATTAGGAGTTCTATTAAATAGATTAAAACTATTTTATTCTTTATTAATACTAGAATAACTATTTATATAATTAAAGATTATAATCTTTTAGTTAATAAAACTAAGACTCTTTTATTTATTAAATAGGGAAATACTAAAGAGATTACTTTAATTATAAAAAGTAATTTGAAAATTATTTTAAATAATATTAAATATCTTTTATATAATATTTATTATATACTA
>QAPF01000307.1:0-44205 GCA_004367935.1 Colletotrichum sidae | reverse complement strand
TATTAATTACTTTATATATTATTCAAAGGAATACTTCTTGAGTAGTAATAAGTATCTTATTATAATAGATCTTATCTATATAGTAGAAGATTATATTATATTATTTAATCTTACTAATATTATTATATATTTGAATAAGAATAATACGAATTATTAATTTTTATTATTCTTACTTTTAATCTAAAGTTTTTAGATTGAAATATTATATTTATATTAGTAGTAATAAAATTAAAAATACTTTAGTATATATTAATCTAGTATACTTTTAGAGCATCTTATGTTATCTTTATTAAGATATTTAATAAAGATTGAATAATATTAAATTTTATTATAATATTAATAATATAGAATATAGGGTAGCTATTAATATAAATATGATCAATAATAAATTTAAAGTTGAAATGAATAGTACTATAAATAGTAAAATAAAAGTACAAAAGGGCTATATTCTATATTTAGTATTAGTAATAATACTTCTTAAGTATTTTAAAAGTATAATATTTAATTAGATAGTCTATCTTATTGAAGATGTTATAGAAGTATATAATAACTAGATGTTTAAAATAATAGTAGAATTTCTTTTCTCTATTTTTATAAAGTATATAGAAGTAATTATTCTCTTTTTGTTAAGAAGTATCTATAGATATCTCTATTTTCAAATAATTAGTATAATTATTTTATTTTAGTAGAACTTATTATAAGTATCATTAAATATAATATTAAGGTGATTTATATTTATAAAATAGAATTAGAAAGAGTTATTATATAATATAATATAAAATATAATAATACTAAGGGGTATAAGTATATTAACTATTTTAAATATAGTAATTAAAAAAGTTCTATTAAAATATATTATTACTAGTTTATTTTATAGAAATATAAGAGTTATAAAAGAATTAATAGTCTATTTAAATATAGTAAACTAGGAGTACTTAATGGTTAAGAAGTTAGTAGTATTTAAATAATAGTTTTTAAATGTAAATATAGATATAGGAGTTATAGTACTATCTTTCTTATTAATTTTACTACTAGAAGTATTATTTTAAATAAAAATATAAAATATTACCTAGTTTTAGAAGATTCTTATAATTCTATTTCTATTACAAGTAATAATGTATTTATTCAAAAATAATATTAAAAACTATTTAGAAATAGTAGTAGCTTTATCTTTAAAATTACACTATACTTAGTATTATATAAGAGTATTATTAGGTTTATAATCTTAAGGAGGATTCTTAAAGTTATTATTTAAACTATTAGTATCTGTATAATTTATAAAGAAAGCTTAGTATATTCTTATGAAATATACCTTAAAATTAATATTTAATTTATACTAGTTGAATAAGATATACTTCTCCTTAATGATATACCTTATAGACTAGTAATTTATTTTACTATATATATAGTACTTCTTATTTCAATAATTATATATAGTTAGATAGAGAGGATAAGTACTATTTAGAATAAATAGTTATAAGCTTTATAAAGCTATATATATAGGATATTAGAAACCTTTTAATATAATATCTTAAAAGTATTCTTAAGAAGAGTTATATATATAGCCAATACAAAATTAATTATCAATTTACTTCTAGTTATTATTTCTATTACTTTAAATATATTGCAACTTTTAAATTAATATAATATTACTTATAATTAATTTTAATAAATTATAGAGATCTTAAGATATTATTATAAAATTAAAAAAGGCTAACTAATATTCAGATATATTATAATATATATTTATAAGTTAGAGATAAAATACTTTATTTATATAAAAGTTTAAAGGAAAGGCCTTTTAGATATATATAAGCTTAAGTATAAAAACCTTAAAGGCTTCTTTTTTATTCTTCTTAGGATTCTCAACTATAATACTTCAAAATATAATATTTTATTAGTTAGAAAGATATAACTAATAATATTTATTATTTTTAAAGTAATCTCTAATATAATAAGTTATCTATTTAAATTATAAGTTGAAGCTAGAGTTATTTCAATATTTAAAGTAATAATCAAAAGCCTGATCTTTTAATATAATTAAAAATATACTAGTTTATAAATAGTATAAAATACTAAGCTTGAAGTAGTATTTATATAAGATGTAGATTTTAGTTTTAAATATATTATATAGGTTTCTATTATATTTTATATTCTTATTATATAGCTTTATAAGATCTATAGTATATTTAACTAAAGTATTTTTAAAAGGAATAGTAGAAGTAGTATATAAGAAGTATTCAAGTTATCTTAATAGTTATAAGTTGTTATATTTATAATTTACTTCTTATATATAAAAGGGGTTTATATTAGAAAGGCTATATATTAATAAGATTAATAAAAAGAATAAGAAGTATAGTATTAATACTAGAAATAAGAAGGCTAATTAGTTATATTATTATCATTCTTCTTCTACTTCTTATAAGAGAGCTAAAATAGATATAATTTATTAAACCTTAGGTTTAATCTTATAGAGAAATTTTATAATCTCTTATTCTTCTTCTATAAAGTCTTCAAGCTATTCTAAGAACTTCTTAAAATTTTACTTGAAAATAATATAATATTTATTAACCTTAGTAATTTCTTTAAATATTCAAGAAGTAAATAAATCTTATTAAACAATTTAATATAAAATACTAAAAATCCTTTTATTATTTATATTAATCTTAATATTATAAAAAAGAGATAGTTTTAAATATATTAAGCAACTTAAGTATTTATAAATTATTAAGTTATAAGAAGTTAGTGTTTAAAATTATTCTTAAATATCTGAAAGAACTTATAGTTATATAGTTTTGAATAGTTATAAAGTATTATTTAATATATTAAATAAGTTGAAATTATAAAAGTATCTTTATTTATAATATTCTTATAGTTAATATTTTAAAACTATTTAAATAGTATAAGATTTAAGAATTAGTAGATCTTTATTAATATTGAGATACTATTTAGTATTATTATAATAATTAAAAAAGTATTTAGAATAAATATTTCTTTAGAAGTTAGTAATTTAGATATTATTATAAGAATAAAAGGAATATTAAGAAGGTTTTTAAGAAGTTATATAAATTTCTTAAGGGGCTAGAATTAGAAATATTATAATTCTCTAGTATTATAAAGATCTAATGAAGTTTAATAAGGTTTATTATATTTACTAAATATATTCTAATAAGTAATAATTAAGGATATATAATTAAACCCTTTAAAAATACTATAGAAAGTATTCTAATTTAATTAGAATGAGGGTCTTGATATAATATTACTACTTAAGTTTTATAAAAGTCTTTTTAAAGTATTAATATACAATTTAGAATTTCCTAACTAGAGGTTTAAAATAAAAAGAGTTTAAAGTATCTAAATAGTTATTCTTATAATCTTTTGCCTTATATAAACTTTAGATATAGCTTTTTATAGTTATTTCTTCTATTATAATAGGTCTTATTAATTTATAGTATAATAGTAATAGAAGGGTTAATTACTAATTAATATGAGTTTATCTAAAAGGTAATATATATTATATATAATCTTATTATATAGGTATAAAGTAGTATTCTAGTTATTTGTTATTATTATTCTTATATTATATAGTATGAGGTATTATATAAAGCTTTAGATCTATAGTATAGTAATTACTTACTAATTACTATATAATTAGCTATAGCTAGTATTAGATACCTAGTATCTATCGCTAGTAGAATATAGAAAGCATACTACTATATATATAATAATATGTATATTTACTATATACTTTATAGTATAATACAACTAACAATTTTATATAGTATTTATTATAATAATAAGTAGCTATAATATAGTTCAACTTATTATGCATAAGAGAATAGGTAAGAACCTAGTGAGGGAAAGTATAATAGTAAGTATTAAATGTCTAAAAACTATAAGACTCTGACTTAATAAACTAATTAGTAATAACTATAAGAGAGCTTTATATATAGTAGCTTCAAACTATTATATTTAATTACTTATAATAATATAATAATCTAATTCTATTTATCCTAACTCTCTATATAAACTATAAAATATGTATCCTTTTAAATATTCCACCTTTTATAAGCCTTAGCCTTTAAGGCTTATTAATACTATATAGTTACTTCTAGATAGCTTTACTAGCTAAATACTAATTTTTCAAGACATGAATCATTTGATTAATAATAAAGCTAATAGAATAATAATCAAAATAACAGTTAAAATAATCGTAATAAATAATAGGTAATATATAAAACAACTCTTTAGATAAAAACTCAAATATCTAACCAGATCGTATAACTAATTAGATTATAAAATACCTAATAATAAGTTAAGCTAATTAAAATCAATCTTTAGGTAAAAACTAGGGTATTTAACCTAATCCTATTATACTAGAACTCTTTAAAGCTTCTTAATAATAAAGTACTAATATATATACTTATATTATTACTCCAGTATACTATAATATCAAGTTCTAGTAAGGACCCCCTTAGGATACTTCAAGTATACCTTTAGTAATACTTTGAATATAATATATATACTAATCTCTCTAGGTTAGCTATAGTAATAATTCTTTAGTTAGATTATCCCCTAAATATATTCCTAGTATATCTTTAGTGATAGCTTTAGTGTAATATAACGTTCTCTTTAAAACTCTTATAGATTACCCTTTAATATATCTTTAGTATTATAGTTTCTAGTAATATTCTTAGAATAGTAAAACTTCATAAAATAAGCTTCCTAATTATATATCACATAGTACTTATTATAATAATACACAACTATAGTCTAATCTAATTTATTATATACCCTATATAAAAACTAGCTTTTAAGATATAGCTACTTTAGAATTTCTTTTAGAATATCCCTATAATAGCTAAGTACTAAGCTTTTAGTAATATTAGGGCTAATAACTTTCTTAAGACTAATTATAGCCCTATTTCTAAGACTACTAACAGCTTCTGTATAAAACTATAATACTTCCTATAGATACTTAGCTACTAAAGCTATAATTGTAAGTATTTAGTTATTAAACTTCTAATACTATAGATATTACTCTAATCTAAAGTAAAAGTAGTAGAAGAAAGTAGTTGTATAAAGTGTTAAAACTTCTATAGAAATACCTAAAGCTTTATAAACTACTAATTATTTAATATAAAACCTTCGTAGAGATATATGACCCTTATATTAAAATATATAAAGTATACTATATAAGTATGATTCTTTTAGAATAAAATCAGTTTATAAGTAGCGAGTAAATATTATAAAATCAGCCTATATAAAGTATAATAAAGATATATAATAGTAATTATAATATTAAATCTATAAGCTATATATCAATTTTATTTAAGTTTACTAAATCTTATATATTCTAGAAGCTTATATTTATAATATATAGCTATTTAAAACTACTATTGACTGATCTTTAATTTCATACAGGGTAATATCTATATAAAAAACTATAAACATAACTACGAAGTTTTAACTAATCCTTATAATTAAAAGTAAGTACTAAGATCTCTAAAACTACTAATAATACTAAGTTTACTAATAATTTGGTACTAAGTAGCTATATTAATAAAATCTCTATAAAGGAAAACTATTATTCAAAGAAATATATAAATACTACTATAGTAATATTACTTTATTCTAATAGTATAGCTTTTAATATTATAGTATAAGTAACTCTATTACTTAAGTTATTAGTAACTACTTAGAGTTCAGATGGTAAACATATTACTATATATTTGCTAATAATCGATACTCCTATAGATATTATTCTTTTAGATATAGTTATATTTCATATAGCTATAGATATTACTATAGATACTACGTATTCAGATACTATATATTTAGTGGCTATTTACTATAATAAAGCTATCACCAAAATCCTAGCTTTACTTTTCTTAAGAAATAGAAGTTAAAGAATTATAAAACAATAGCTAAAAGTTTAGTAAAAGAAAGCATAATAGTAAAAGTTAATCTCTATAACTTATAAGATTTAAACTTTTTAAACTAAATAGTCATAGTTATAAGAAGGCTTTTATTCCATTATAGCTTCAAACTACTATATTACATAATATATAATAATATAATAATTCAATCCTAGCTATCCTAGCCCTCTATATAAACTATAAAGTATATATCCTCATATTACATTTTTATAAAAGGTTAAACCTTGAAAATATAGCTATTTTAGAATTTTCTCTAGAATATCTCTATAATAACTAGGTATTAAGTTTTAACTAGTATTATAACAAATAGATTTCTTAATACTAAGTATAGCTTTCTCCTTAATAGTACTAAAGGTTTCTTTTTAGAATTATAATATATCTTAAAAGGAATTTAATTACTAGAGTTATAGTTTTAAGTATTAAATTATTAAATTTCTAATATTATAAATATTACCCAAATCTAGTTTTAAAGTAATAGAAGAAAGTAAGAGTATAAAGTTTTGAAGTCTTTATAAGGATATTTAAAGTCTTATAAATTATTGATTATTCAGTATAAAGCTTTAGTAGGGATATATAGTTTTTATACTAAAGTATATAAAGCATACTATATAGGTATAACTTTTATAAAATAAAGTTGGCTAATAATTTGTAAGTCAGTATTATAAAGCTCGCCTATATAAGGTTTAGGAATAATATATAATAGTTGTCATACTACTAGGCTTGTAGGCTATATAATTGTTTCATTATAATTAATGAAATCTTATAATTCTTAGAGATTCCTAGCTATAAAGTATAGTTATTTTAGATTACTATTAGCTAATTCTCAATTTTATATAGAGTATTATATTTATCAAAAGGACTATAGAGCTAACTAGAGAATTTTAAATAGTCTTTATAATTAATAGTTATCTCGGGATATAATAATATAGTCTTTACTATAGGTTTACTACTAGATAGCTACACCCATATTATTTCTATAAAAGATGATTATTATTTAAGAAGGTATATAAATACTACTATAATAGTATCATTTTATTTACTAGCTATTATATTACTTGACTTATGAGTAGCTAAAGGGATTAATCTAAACAATATAAATATTACTATGTATTTAGTAGTAGCTTTAGACGTTCTAATTACTTACAATACTACTTAAAACATTACTATAGGTATTACTATCGATATTACGTATTTGGATACTACATGTTTAGTAGCTATTCATTATAATAGAATTATTACTAAAATCCTAATTTTATTTGTCTAGGAAATAGGAGTTAAAGAATTATGAGATTTTGAACTTAAAGCTTAATAAGGAAAAGTAGAATAATAAAAAGTAGATCTCTATAAGTTATAAGATTTCAACTTAGTAGATAAACTAGTAATTATTAGAATAAAAAGATAGATAGGTAAATCAATAGCTAAGTTATAACTATAGATAACTATAGAATTGGGAGAAACATTATATACTAAAAGTAGTTTTCTTAATATAAAGACTTATTTAAAATATTCATAGTTATAATAGTTAAATAGAAGGAGTAATAGTAATTTGATTAATAGTATAATTAACTATTTCTAACAATTATTCGTAGAAATATTGAGGTTCTTATATAGAAGGTTTATTTTAGAGTTCTAGCTATACTACTAGAGTTTTAGCTATAACTATAATATATAGGCTACTATAGCTATAATATATAGAGTATTATAACTATAGTATATATACTTTAGTATAGTATATAAACTACTATAGCTATAATATAAAATATATTATAATTATAATATACAGGTTAAAATATAGTATATACTACAATATAATTATAGCATATTAGCTACTATAGCCACAATGCCTAAGGCGCTATAACTACAATATATATAGCTAAAACTACTTCTAATACCCTATAAAAGAATAAACCTCTATATATTTACCTTATTTACTTAATAACGACTAGGGGTAAAAAGATAAAATGAGTATATATTTATAAAGCGAATTTTATTTAATTTATTCATATAGAGATATCCTAGAACTTCTTATTTCTTCTATTAAAAAAATAGAAATAAAAGCTCTTTATATATTAAAATAAATCTAATATCCCCCTATAAAGTATATTTTACTAGTATATATCTTATTTATATAAAAGCTCGTAGAACCTAGTAAAAAGTAAGAAGAGAAAGATTGTATAAAGTTATAAAACCTAAAACCTATTAAAAGTAAAAAAAGAAAGACTTTTAAGATATCTCTTAAAATTTAGATAAAATACGCTTTAATTTCACTAAGCCTAAAGGTTTAGTTGAAATATTAGCTATATGATCTTCTATATTAAAATAATATATAAAGATACTCTTATCTCTAATAGAATCTCTTATAAAATAATATCTTATATCTATATATTTTACTTTTTTATAATATTTAGGATTTTCAATTCGTTTTTCTATTATGAAATGTTTTATAAACATCCTGGGTTTTATAACTTAAGATAATCCTAATTTTAGGTTTATATAGTTATAATTATAATTTAAATAAATTTCTTCTTTATAGGTATTTCATAGAACTATGTCTTTAATCTTATAAATAGATATAATTGATACTTTTTATTTCATAATAGAATAACTTATAATATTACTATTCTTTCTGAAATAGAAAATATAAGAAAAAGTAGATTCTTTATTATTTAGATCTCTTATTTAGTCTAAACCAGTATATTCTATAATATCCTTAATAAAACATACGTTTTCATAAATATAAGTAAATCTATATTTTATATGATTATTTAAATAACCCTATACTATTTCAAAGCTAAAAGATGATTCTTATCTAGACTATAAGTAAATTGAGAATAGGCTCTTATTATAAAAGTGATATTAAGCTTTATATTTAGAGCTAACTATTAAAGAGCTTCTATTCCTTGCAAAAATTTCAAAATATTAGATTTTTAATTACATTCCTTATTTTTAACTAAGTTAAAATTATTTTCTATAGGAATTTTAAATTTATAGATAGTTTCTTTTCTATATCTCTTGCTGATTCTCTTAGTATATTCATTCGAATTAAGAGTAATTTGTTTCTCTTCTTAACTTATAAATGAACAAGAACTAAGAAAGGTTGAAAGTTCTCCTGAGGTTCTGAATGTTTATTCTTTATCTTAAAAGATTATATATATAATCGGCAGTTTTTAATTATTAGTAACTAATAATATATTATCTATATTATGAGTTAAAATAGGTATATAAGGCTTTTAATTTTAAATAAAAACTGCTTTTTTACAAAGATAAATAATAAACTTTATTAAAGAAAGAATATTTGTTAGATAATTATACTAAAGTCGAGGACTCTGTTTCAGAGTATAAAACACTAGATTTGATAAATAAATAAAAAGATAGTCTTTATGATTTTTATAATACTTATATTTATATCAAGATTAGAATCTAAAGGATTCTTCTTTATAATTAAATAAAGTCGAGTTAGTAAAGAAATATATATAGCTTTATTAATATTAGGATAAATGAATGCTATAGTAATATTATATCTTATTGAAATCTATTCGAAATAAATAGAAAGAAGTATTTTCTATTTCTACCTTTTAGGTTTATAAGTTATACTAAGAGTTCCTAAATAATTAACACCTAAATATTAATGAAAACCTTAACCTACCTATTTAGCCTTATAAATTAATATAAATTACTATTAGTACTATTAAAATCTTTAAATATCTAATTATTTATTTGAAGATAATAGAAATAGTATATCTTATATTAACTCCTATAGTTATATTATAGATCTTAGGAGTTAATATAGTCTATATAATCTTCTTTTATTCCACAGATAGAAAGTGAATCATATTACTTTCAAACTTAAAGATATTATTATCTTTATTAGTTTCTTTTCTTTCTAAAATGATATTAAATCTTAAGTAGGATATTATATTTTTATTATTAATAGAAGATCTATCAATAATAACCTAGAACTTTATCTCTCTAATATCAATAAGGATAAATAGTAAGCTTTATTTTAAATTATTTATTAATTATATAAGATACTCATTAAATCTCCTAATATCTTCTTCTATTAAGTCTTACTATTAAATTATAATAGAAAGGTTATAATCTACTTCTAACTAGTATATAGAAACTATATATAACTCTTATATCTATTATTTAATATATATTTACTTTACTTTATTAAATATATTGTTAGTAAGTCTAATGTTCTTATTTTAATTCCTTTGCATAAGAATTATATTACTATTAGGTTTAAGAATTATCATACTTCTATTAAACATAAGAAGTATGTTATTTATAACTATTATCTTTAACTTTACTATAAAACTTACTTATTGAAATCCTTTTGCTTTTCATATATTGAATTTAGATAGTTAAAAGCTAAATATATTATCTATCTATATATTAATAATGTTAAAATATAAACTATTTTACTTGGAAAAATTAAAATATAAGTTATATAATGAACTCTTTATTCCTAGCTTATCCTTTTAGTAATTAGAACATATTGTATATTAATATATATCTAACTCTATAAAACTATATAATAACTTGATAATAATAATAATAATACTTTCTAAATATAACTATTATAAGTTAATAAATAGTTTTACTAATAGAAAGTAATTTCATTATATTTCTACTTATATATATACCTAAGTAATATTATTAAAATCGATTTCTATAGGAATATTAAAGTATAATATTATTGATAGTACCAATATAAAGTAGTAATTAACTTACTATATTATTTATTACTATATAAAGATATTAACTTTCTACTGATTATTGAGGTTTCTGATGACTAACTATAATCTTTTATATAATATACTATTAATACCTGTAATTTGATTAATACATCTAAGGGTAAAGATTCTTATCTCTTTATATTTCTAAATGTTCAAGGATTTAAAGTATAATATTCTTTTTACTAATAGAATATCCTTCGTTTTAATATATAACTCTTTAAGTAGTTTACGTAGAACTATAATAAGGCTATGTGAATAAAGGTTAATAGTTTTAATCAATACTTCTACTTCTTTTCCTATGAAACAGATATCATAATATAAATTATTAGAAAAACTAGCTTTTATAATGAAGTCATTATCTCTATATAATTAGTCTTAATATCTTAATCTTTCCTGAAATATCACTATTATATTTATGTCTTATAATAGGTTTTTCTTTTAACTTTATTATTATAGAAATTCTAATCATTACTTTCTTCTACTTAAACCTAATAATATAATTAAATTATTATTATTTAGAGAGTATTAGGTTTACTTTCTATCTTTATGATATATATACCTTATTATTAATTAAGATAAGTCTAAAGAGTTTAATCTAACTTTAATATTTTTAATAGATATCTATATCTGTAAAAGGCTAGACTTAGGCTTATTTAACTGTAAATAGTATAAAATACTATTTATTTAGAACTAAGGGGTAAAAGAGAAGCTTTTATAAATACCTAGAAAAGTCTATATATATATTGCCACCTAAAACTTACTAAAGATTTACTTAGGCAGGAGAATTAATATTAAATATTTAAATATAGTTCTAACTAGCTATTTAGTTATAAATTATAATGTTACTCTCTTCTTCTCTAATTACTACTTAGTTATAAGTTATAAGCTAAGTTGCTATTATTATTTATTATTAGTCTATATACTTCTTTATAATACTTGAGTACTATTATATTTATAATAGTATTAACTAGTTCTTATAAAAAGTTTATCTATTTTTCCTATTTAATAAAAGCTTCTTAATAGTAATATCTACCTATTTAATTTATCCTTATAATCAGAATATCTTTAACTAGCTATTTAACTTCCCTATTATTATTTATTAATAATAATACTCAATTATTAATAACTACCTATTTAAATAAGGAATTAATAGTAGCTTTTTAGACAATATCTATATAAAACTATAAGTAGATAGATCTTGATATATCTAACTTAATAATATATAGTAATAACACTTTTACTACTATATATTTATAGTATAATTAAACTAGCTTCTAATTTAGCCTTAGTCAGCTATAGTTAGAAATATTTAGTTATACCTTATTATTAATTGAATATTAATTAGTAGGAAGTTAAGTCCTATTTACCTAAATTTCTAACTTCTACTAAGTAGCTGCTATTTTGATATAGATATATATTATTACTAACTATATCTTTTCAATTAATTCGTAAGTAGTATTCTTACTCCTACTAGATACTAATACTACCTCTTTAATTATTAAGATAAAATTAATATAATAACTATAAATTATAAATAAAGGTATTATCCCTATAGTATTATAGTACTAATTCTAAAAGGCTTCTTATTTAATAAATAGTAAGTCGCTTTAATTATCATTTAATAATATATAAATACTCTTGGGACTATCTAAATCTCCTAGTAATATTATTCTATAATTCTATCTATCTAGAAATAGTAACTTGTATTTAATAAGTATATAATACTTCTTAAATAATAAAACTCTTTCTCAAAATAACATATCTAATAAGAATTTCTATTACTTATAATGAGATATAGTATATTAGAATACTTATAGTGATAATTAAAAACCTATTTAATATATACTTCTACTTCTATAATCTCTATTTCTTGTAATATAAAAGCCTTATCTAATTAATTTATAATAATTAAGAGATGATAGTTATTTCCTCTTTTTATAAGGGGTAAATTAGTAATAGAATCTATTAATAGATCTAAATATAACTAGTTAGATATTCTGAAGAGTCTTATAAATTCTTTATTTACTTACTTCTAAATATAAATTCTTCTATATATATTATAATTATATATAAATTAGTAGATATCTTAAGTCTATCTAATTTAGAAATACTAATAGTTTATAATTTCTAATATATCATTATACTTTAAATATCCTATAGGAGAAGAACTATATAACTCTTATTCTAGTCTAGTATTAAACTTATTAAAAAGATTATTATTATTCTTACTACTTAATACTTATAGTCTATTTCTGAAAATAAGCCGCCTTATTATATTAAAAGTATCTTTAGTAATTTAGACTTTAATATAGAGATTAAAAAGGAAGTTATACTTCCCTTATTAGACTACTTTAAAAACCTATTAATATGAAAAGTCCTTTTTAGTACTATAGTCCTATATCTCCTATAAACCTAATTTCTCCTTGAAGACCTAAATATTAATAATACTTATATATTTTATATCAAGCTATATAGGGATAGTAGTATTTACAATAGTTTATATTATTTATCCCTATTACTTCTTATCATCTCATCTTTTGAAAGTTTTTTATTCTTTCTTAATGAAATATTAAAAGCTACTATTTAGACGCCTAATTAGAATTTAAAATAGAAATTACATTAGAATAACATTTCGGCCTACTAATTCTACTTTTCTATAAGTTACTATTTCTTTATAAAATATTTAAAGTCTTTATAATTAGTAAAGATGTCAAACTTCTTAGTATTCAATAATTCTACTCTCTATACTTAAAAATAAACTAATAATATAAAGAGTTTCTTATTATAAATTATATAGTTAAATTCTATAAGAATTAAATACTAAGAATAAAGAACTACTAAATACCTTATTTTAGCCTTATTATCCTAAGTTAATATATTATTTAAAGTAAATTTAAAATAATCCTAATCTTATAGAATATAGTAATAATGTTACGCTTAATATATTAGTAAGTTATAGTAACTTTCTAAAATGTCTCTAATATAGAAAAGGGGTAATAGTCTTTCTTTATAATTATATTAAAGATTTTATAATCTATATGGAAATCTATATTTCTAATTAGCTTTCTTATAAGAAAAACTAGAATACTAGTAGAAAAACTACTTATTTTAATAAACTTTTTATTAAATAAGTCTTCTAAAGCTTTCTTAAATACTAGAAGCTCTTCTTATAATATATTATAAAGAAATCTCTATAGGAAATAAGATTCTTATTCCTTATTACTAGAAATTAGTAGAATATAATACTCTATTTCTAATTAACTAGAAAGTAACTAATATATTATATTTAAATAGAAGACATCTTAGAATTCTTTTAAAATACTTATAACGATATAAGCTCTTAAGTCTATTTCTACTTTTAGAGTTAATATCTTTTTAATATCTACTAAATTAATAAACATAACTTAGTAAAAGCTTAATATTTTATTAGTATACCGCGTAGTATATTAATAGATAAATATAAATGAATTAATACTAAATAAGTAGGCTGATTAAATATCTTTAAATTTTATTAGTTTGTCCTAATATTATTAAATAAGTTACTATAGTACTTTTCCTATGAGCTATCTATTAAGACTTAATATTATAAATGATATAATTATCTTCTATTAATAATAACTTTAAATATAGAAGAAACTAGAGATTCTTTATAATATAATTATAAATCTTCTATATATAGCTACTTATTTTTAATATCAAAATAGCTACCCCTTAAGTATTACTAAATAATATCATAATAATATATCTTCTTATCTATCTTTTTAACTTATTTACTAATAAAAAGTAAAACCTCTTTATAAAAGAGATGTTAATAATAATATAAGTATTATAACTTATATTAATAAATATATTAATAGAATAACTTCTAATAATTCCAATTCGAATAGTAGCTAACTGCTAGTTACTTATTTATTCTTTCTCTTATGATTTTCCTATCTTATTATTTCTACTTCCCTTAACTCTAAAGCTTAATTTTATTTTAATGTTACTTTATTTTTAAATCCTTACTATTATTGAATAGAAGAATAGTATCTCCTTAGTTATCTCTAATATAATTTAGAATAATTATAGTTTTTATAACTTTCATAATAACTTTCTTATATTCTTATACTATATAATTCTTCTAAATATAACTTTCCTTATTATATTTATAAAATTGATAGGTATCTTAGTAATCTTTAATATCCTCCTTAGGAATAGAAGAAGAACTACTAAAACTATAATAATATTATCATTTCTGAGCTACTCTAATTATTATAAGATTACTTTTTATATTATAAATAGTAAATTTCTAATTTAATAGCTAGCAATAAGTAGATATCTTTATTATATATTGAAGTTTCTAAGTTATATTTTAAACTTTCAATAACTAAAGTCTATACTTAGTAGGAATATTAACTATAATAGATAATTCTATAAGAAGGAGTAATAATATAGCCTTTAGTAAAGAATTCCAAACTATATCTAGCTATACATATCCTCTAATATTAATTAGGATTCTCTTAAATTAAAATAAGAAAGTAGGTAGATATCTAGTTTCTTTCTATTAGAAGTTTTATAAGTAAGTAATAATATATAGCTAGCTATCTAAGTCTGAATAAGTCTTATTAATATAACTTATAAAGTTATCTAAATTATGGAAATTTCTCTGATCTTCTAGTTATATAGATAGGTTTAATTACTTCTTAAAAATTAAAGTCTAAATAAGAATGAATTGTATACTAGTCTTTTTAATTATTATTAAAGAAATAATAATTAATCTTAAGTTTAGGTTTTATTTATTAAGCCTATATTTAGTATTTGTTCTATTTATTTAGAAGTTTTAAAAATAAGAGAAGAAACTTCTTCTAATAGTTAGTTACTAGTAGATATATATAAGTATTATTAATCTTAAAAATTGGTATTTTAATAGATATTATTCTAAAGGTTACTAAGGTATTTTAATATAAATTAAGAATACTTATTATAATAGCTACTTAAAAATTACTACTTATTTTAATATTTCATCTTTTTAATTTATATGTAAACTTATTCATCCTCCAGTAGAAGAAGCTCAAGATATATTATAATTATTATTAAAATAATTTACTCATAGAATTACTACTTATAGAAATATCTTAAGGAATTCTAATACTTTCTATTACTTTTTATATTAATTAATTAGTTACTTATTATATAGTATTATATCTTAAGAATTTTACTTAATTAAGTTATATATTTAATTAATAGGAACCCATATTCTACTTGGTATTATCTATATGGAAGGTAAAATTAAATACTTCATATATTAAAAGCTAGACCTAGGTTTATTTAATTATAAGTAGTATAAAAAACTATTTATTTAGAACTAAGGGGTAAAGAAGAAGCCTTTATAAATACCAAGAAAAGTCTATATATATAGTGCCGCTTAGGGCTTACTAAGGTCTTACCTAAGTAGGAGGGTTAATATTAAATATCTAGGTATAGCCCTAGCTAGTTATCTAAATATAGCCTGTAAAAATATCTAATTATAATAAGAGTTAATAGATAGATATAATAAAGAGGTTATTATATATATTTAGAATATCTAAAACTGAATATTATATATAAATCCTGCATGTTTCTTCTATTACCTTTTAAATAATTACTATATATCTTATTATATCTAAAGATAGTAATAATAATATATTAAGATATAAATATGTCTTAAAGACAAGTAAGATTAATACAAGATTATTTAAACTATTAGTATTATTAATTATTTTAATTATACTCTAGAATACTTCTTCTCTTAATAATTCTAATGTCTTATCATATATAATCTTTTAAGCTTTTCATAGAGAGGTATAATATTATATAATCTTATTAATATTACTATAAGTTTTCATTAATATAATTATTACTTTACTATTTATATTATCAGCTTCCTTTTTAAAGCCCCCAGTAGTGAAGTTATATCTTATATTCGTCATAATTCTATTTAGGAGACTTTATTATATATTAAGTTAATATATCTTTAGTAAATATTATATATCCTCTATAGAAATACTTCTTATAAGTCTTATAGCAATAAATATTATAAATATATTAACTATATATAGTATAAGCGTATTACTATTAAAATATATAATTCGAATAATAATTCTATGTTAGATTTATAAGAAAGGGGCTAGTAGCTTGCTTTCTATCATAATTATTAGTAGATATATTGTCTCTTAAAATATAACTTTAGCCTTCCTACCCCCTTACTAATTACTATAGCTAGCTTCTAATTAATCTAAAGCTGAATTCCTTAGAATTATAGTAGTTAGTATACTTACTTTATATTAACTTTTTGAATAATAAATAACTAATAACTCTTTCTATAATAACTTTATATCCTTTTGTTTTTATACTTTTATACCCTTATAGTTATTAATATATAATTTAAATATCTTACAGTATTTAGTTACTACTAACTATAGGCACTTTATTTAAATATTTACTATAATCTTAATATTTATAATCTTGATATCCTTTAGACTAAGTCCTATTTACTCTTAAGATAAAACTTTATATTATTAATATAAAACTTTATATTATTAATATAAAAGTTCTCTATTATTAATAGAAGTTAACTTATAGTTTCTATATAAGTATAATAAGACTTAGTTTACTCTTATTATTAAATAGTTTTAACTTATTAATGACTTCTCCTATAGTGAAATCAAACTATCTAATTAAATTATTATTATTTATATTTAAATAGTTTAAATAAAGATTCTAAAGAGTTTCTTATTTTAATTATTTAGAGTCTTAATTCTAATAAAGATTTCTATAAATTAGGCTCCTTATCGTCTAATTTACTAGAAGAATTCAAAAAGAAAGTCTAGACTTTTTTGATTAACTTTATAACTAAAAAAGGTTTTAAAGATAAAATGATTAAATAGTTCTCTCTTAAAGCTATTGAAAACTCTTGAAGAAATAGAAAGGTATTCTCTAAAGTTATTATAAGTAAACTAATTATACTGAAGAGAATTACTTTAGTCTTTATCTTAAGAAACCTCCTATTTAGATAAAATCTAAAATTAATGAGAATCTTCTTAGATTTTATAAATAAAAGAAAGATAATACACATAAAACTAATAATATAAAATTAATAATATTACTTTAACTTAAGAAGAAATAGTTTAAATAATCTCTAGTAATATAACTAAATATCTTATATAATTTAATTCTAGTATTAAAGAAGAAGAAGAAGATAATGAGGACGAAAGTATTAAATTTAAAAATATAATTTAAATTTAACTTTCTCTTAAAAAAGATTATTATTAAAAAGTCTCTAAATACTTTAGTTTCTAAGAGGATTTCATTAAATAGGAGTTCTATTAAGTAAATTAAAACTATTTTATTTTTTACCAATATTAAAACTACTATTTATATAATTAAAAATCACAGTCTTTTAATTAATAGTATAGTGTGTTACGTGTTCAGCCTCCTACCTAGTAGGTAGCCTTATTCCCTTTTTTATAGAATTAATAGAAAATTGAGGTAAGATTTGAGATAAAAAGAGTTAGTTTTCTATACAAGTTAATCTTTTTGCTGTTAAAATAATTTGAAATTAAAGAGGAAATAAATTTAAAAGTAATTTGAAAAAGTAGTTAATTGAGAATAAATCTCAAATATCTAAAGAACTTAAAAAAGCTAAAATAGGTAGAAAAATCAGATTTTTAGGTATTAATATAGCTTGCTAAATAAGGTTGATTCTTTATAAAAACAAAATAATTCTAGTAAAATATTTAGTTTTTATAAAAGTAATAAAGAAGTAGAGATTCTTATAGATTTTATTATAATATTCGATTTAAATATATAAATAAGAAGGGTAATCTTTTAATAAATAAAGTATAGAACCTTTAGGTTGAAAAGAGCTAGGCTTATAACTTATTAAGATAGATAGATAGATAGATAAGTAAATTTCTAGTTAAATTACTACTATAGATAAATATGAACTTAGGAGAAATATAATATAATAAAAGTAGTCTTCTTAATATAAAGACTAGTTTAGAATATTTATAGTAATAATAATTAAATATAGGGAGAAATAGTAATTTAATTAATAGTATAATTTTCTATTTCTAATTATTATTAGTAGAAATATCAAGGTTCTTATATAGAGGGTTTATTTTAGAATCCCAGCTATACTACTAGAGTTTTAGCTATAGCTATAATATACAAACTACTATAGCTATAATATATAAGGCGTTTCAACTATAGTATATATATCTTCATATAATATATAAACTACTATAACTATGGCATATAATATATTATAAATATAATATACAAATTAAAGTATAGTATATACTATAGTATAATTACAGTATATTAGCTACTATAGCTATAACGCATAAGGCATTATAATTATAGTATATATAGCTTAAGCTACTTCTAATACCCCATAAAAAATAAACCTCTATACTTTTACTTAATTTACTTAAGAATCACTAGAGGTAAAAAAGGTAAAATAAGTATATATTTATAGAGCTACTTTTATAACTCTCATTCATATAGAAATATTATACAACTTCTTATTACTTCTATTAGAATAATAGAAATAGAAGTTCTTTATATATTAGAATGAATCTAATAGAAATAAGTAAAGAGGTCTCTAGTAATATAACTAAAGATTTTATATAATTTAATTCTAATACTAAAGAAATAGAAGAAAAAAAATAAGGAAAAAGGTATTAAGTTTAGAAATATAACTCTAATTTCACTTTTTCTTAAAAAGACTTGTATTGAAAAGACTTTAGGTATTTTAATTTCTAAGAAGATTTAATAAGTTAGGAGTTCTTTTAAATAGATTAAAACTATTTTATTCTTTATCAATACTGAAGCTACTATTTATATAGTTGAAGATTATAATTTTTTACTTAATAAAACTAAGACTTTTTTACTTATTAAGTAGGGAAATACTAAAGAGATTACTTTAATTATAAAAAGTAATTTGAAAATTATTTTAAATAGTATTAAGTATCTTTTATATAATATTGATTACATATTATAACTAAGTATTAACCTATTAAGTTAATTTAAACTTAAGTTAATGGGAATTCTATCTATCTTTTTTAATAAACTTATCCTATATAATATTAAGCAGGATAAACTCTTACTTATAAGAACTAAGATTAATAATTTCTATAGATTTAGAGTTCTTCTTCAATTATAATAATTAGTTCTTTATATTAATATTACTAATATTGATAATTTGAAACTATAATAAAATAGAAAAAAGTTATATTAGTAATATGGTAATATTAATTAAGAATATAATAAATCATATTAATTATAAGTATTCTAAAGCTAATAAGCTACTTATTTATAAGGTTTATTGTAAAAATAAGTTCACTAATAAAATTAATAGAAATTTAAATACTTTTAAGAAGTTTGAATATCTTAATTATATTAATTTAGATTTATATAGACCTATTTTACTAGAGACTTATAGTTATTATCAATATTTCACCTTATTCACAGATAGGTATAATAGATTATTCTTCAGAAAATTATTAAGAAGTAAAAGCTCTAAAGATATTGCTTTAGCTTTTAAAGAGTTTATTAATAGAAATAATAATAATAATAGTAAGAAGAGAATTAAAGAAGTTAATATGAAGAGTAGCCTTGAGTTTTCTAATAATACAATAAATATTATTTATTTTAATAATAGTATTATTTATAGTATAAAACTACTTTATACTTATAAGCCTAATAGCTTAATTAAGAGAACTATAAGAACTCTAATTAATAAGGCTAGAACCTTTTTTTATAATTCTAGTTTGTTTCTATATTTCTAAAGGTTAGTTATATTAGTTTCTATTAATATTTATAATAGAATGCTTTATTCTTCTATTAAGTTTAAGACTTTATATAAGTTAAAGAAAAAGTTTTTATTAGTAATATAAAAGTATAGAGTAATATCTATTACTATAAGGTTAAAATTAAGTACTCTAAGAAGTTTAATCTAAAAGTAAAAAAAAGTATTATAATTACTTATAGTCATAATATTTATTTAGTTTGCAACTGTTAAGCCTGTAATACTATTTAGTTTAGATATATAAATATTCTTGAAAACTAATTTAATTTTTAATAAAAGGAAAAGTTATCTATTTTTATCAATATTATCATACTAGGTTTAATTAACTTAGTAAAAAGAATAAATCCAACTAATTTAAGTTTAATAATTCTTCTTAGAATCTAGTTATTATTAAGTCTAATAGAATTTATAATTCTACTAGAAGTACTAGTTATTTTCTTCTTCCCAATGATATTAAGAATAATAATAGTAATTTAGACCTTTCTCCTAATGAGGAACTAAGTAGTTTTTGATAATTTATCTTAATAGGATTATAAATAGTAATAAGAACTTTAGTTTAAAGTCTACTATACTTATAGAGATTCTTTTTCTTAAATATGAAAATTAAAAAAAAATATAAATAGTATTTATATAAAACGAATATACTTCTTATCGTTGAGATTTATCTTTCTTTAGTTTTCTATAATAATTATAATTAATATAATTATAATCATGACTCATTTATGAATAAATATAGCAATTCTCATACTACTAAATATACATTATTAGTTAATACTCTAGACAAACTAACTACTTTTTTAAAAGCTATAAATTTTTGGTTGAATAATAACTAGATTTAAACTATAAATAAAAAGGTTAAGTTTATGGAATCTATAGAAATTTAAACTATTATACTACTACTTAATATTTCTTTTATTAAAGAGAGTAATATTAATATATTAGGGGGTAGATAGGTTTATAAAATAAACCCTTATAATAAGGATTTTAAAAATTCTATATATAAAGTTAAATAGGTTGCTTAAAGATTTAATTAGTATTTTAATATCAATTATTTTGAAACTTCTAGTATTATTTATAAGCCTTAAAATTATGGATATATATTAATTATATCTTTTTATTGTGGCTAGACTTTAATTTAATATAATATTATTATTAAACTTATTAATATAAAAGTAGATAAAAAGATATATATTAAATTATTTACTAGTTATATCTATAATAAGGATTCTAAAAGTTTAATTAGAAGTACTAATTCCAAGAATTAGCCTTTATTTATTTATTATGTAAAGCTTTATATAATTTTAAATAGAACTTTAGACTTTAGTATTTATATCTTAAATCTATCTTATAGAAGATTAGGTTTGAAGTATCCCCTTATAATAAAGGAATATTTATACTTAATATTACTCTTAATAAAAGTAAATATTAAGCTATTTTAATATATTATTTTAATAATATATTATTAAGAGCTAATAATTCTATTACGTTAGAATATATTTAGAATAGTTTTAGAAAAGATACAGAAATCTAAGATTTAGGAAGGCTTAATACCTTTTTAAGTAATAACTTAATTATGAACTAGAAAAATAAAAGTATAGAAATAAATCAGTATAAATATATTAGTAAAGTTCTTACTAAGTTTGATAAAAAAAGATATCTATAGTTTTAATATTCTAATAAATAATAAAGCTAAATTCTTTATTAAATAAAATAATATTACTAAAAAAGGAATATTAGAATATTAAAAAGAAATAGGAGCTTTACTATATTTAACCTTAAAAGCTAGACTAGATATTACTCTTATTATTACTACTTATTCTCAATTTTCTTTCAATCCTTCTAAAAAACATTTTATTACTCTTAATAAGATATAGTACTATTTAAAATAAAACCCTAACTATTAGTTAATTTATAATTATAATAATATTAATCCTTTTCATTTATTTAAATTTATAGATTCAGATTAGACTAGAGATATGAATAACAGAAAGTCTACTTCAGTTTATATACTTTGCCCAGATTTTTATAACATTATAAATTATAATATAATTGAATAAGAAATAATAGCTTTATATAATTATAAAACTATGTATATAACTCTAATAAATACTATTAAAAGAACTATTTACCTATATAATAACTATAGTTTTATTAATAAAGCTTTAGGGCTTAAAACTATTAATAAGCTAAATATCTTTAGAGATACTTGATAAGCTAAAAAGCTTGCTAAAAATGCTAAATTTGATAAAAAAGCTAAGTATATTAATATTTATTATTACTATATTAGAGGTCTTATTCGAAATAATCACATTAATCTCTATAATATTAATAAGAATAATAATATAGCTAGTTTTTCAATAAAGCCTGTAGGCTGAGGTAAATTTAATAATATTATAAAGAGAACTTTATAGAATAACTTTAATATTTAAGCCTCTTATAAAGGAAATAGTCTTAATAGTCTAATTTTTAAAGATTAGTCTTTTCCTTCAACCTTTTACTAGTTTTAGGTCTTTCTAACTTTTCCTAATTTCTTTACTTTATTCTAAAGTCTTTTGTATCAAACTTCTTCAAGGTTTCAGGTTTCAGGTTTTTCAGACTTTAATCTTTTAAAGATTCTTCTCTATTTTCTCTATATAGTTTTTAGAGTTTTTACTACTTTTTAAATTATAAAAGATTTATTTATCTTATATACCTTAAGGGGGAATATCAGAGTTCTAACTATTTAACTATTACTTATTTTTATCCTCATAACTTATTCTAAATATTTAAAGGTTTTAATATCCTCTATTACTCTTATAATCTTATATTTTTTATTTATTATGAAAAATCAATTATTAGAGTTAAAGTTATACCATTTTGATCATTTATACTCTTGATCAATTCAAATATAATAGTAAAATATTTAGTTAATAGACTCCTTAGTAGCCTAAGTATAATAAAGCTAAAAGCTTTATAGAATATAAAGTTAATCTTTCTGAAAATAAATTCTTTTAGATATTAATACTACGAAGTTCCCTATTTCTTATAGAATCCGAAATTCTTATTATTATTACTATTTATATTAATATTAATATTATGTTTAGATATGATTCTGAATAACCTATTCTCTAATAATTGAGAGTCATTAATTCCCCTTGACCTTTTACTAGTTACCTATTACTAGTTTAATATTATCTCCTGAAGATATTCTTCTCTTTTATACCCTAAGTCTTACTATTGATTTTTAAATATGTTCTTCTTTAGATTTCAAAGATAATTAGCAATTATATTCAACTAAATAGCTATGTATCTAGATATCTATTTAATACTTCTTATATTATTAATTAAGTAATATTTCTTAATGTTCTATATTTTTAATATATAAGTAAATACTTAAGGAATAGTCAGGAATAGGAATAATAAATAATAGTTTTATAATACTTTTAACCTTAGCGCTATTTATTATAATATTATAAACTTACTAGTTCTCTAAATATCTTTATAAGATATTTACTATAGATATATATTCTATATAGGGAAAGTATTATAAAAATATTTATTATTATTTTATCTTACTAATTTCACCCGCTTGATATAATACTTTAAGGTCTAGCTAGCCTTTCCTATTTATAGTAAGAATAGTAGGTTCGAATCCTATAGTAAGTAATTATAACTAGTATTTCTACTAGTTATATAAACTATATAGTAATTACTACTAGCTATTAGTTCTTATTAGTAGCTATTAATAGCTAGTGATTATTAATAGTTAGTAGTAAGTATTAGTAGCTAGCTAGTATTAGTATTATATAACTATAATCTTTTAAAGAAATAATTATAATAGATATAAGCTTATATATACTTTCTAGATTTATTAGTAATTATATTAACTAACTATATTATTATTACCTAAGCCTTCCTCGATTTTAATAGTTCTTTAGAACTAGTAGTATCTATTAGGTAAATAAGGCAAAAGCTAGTAACTAGGTATAACTACCTTTAAAAGGTCCTGGAGAAGTATATAACTTTAAATAGATCAGAGACCTTTAATACAACTACATATTACTAATTTCTCTATATAACGTCTTAAGATTTCTTTATTAAATAAAATTAAACTTCTTTTCTTAAGATTTCCTCTTATTATTAATATAATATTTTAAATTAACTCAAATATTATAGTTTAAACTCTGAGGGTTAGATAGCCTTTAGTCTTTAAGCTATTATTATTAGTAGAAGATTTATTATAATATTATAATTATGAAGTTGATTTGTTATTATTTCTCTACTTATTAAAGATATATAAGATGTTAGGAAATAGTAGTAAAGGATAGTAATTCGCAATAGATTTTCTTCTCTTATTTATACTCATCTTATTTTATTTATGGCTATATTCTTACCTTAGTAAGTTCGTGGAAACTTTAACTATCTACTTATATATAATAGATATTAATAATATTAAATTAAAGATTTATTATAAATTTGCCTTTCCTTCCTATCTTTATGATAAAGGCTTCTGAACGTTATATTAATGTCTTAATATAATATATACTTACAATAATCTCAAGTTTATTTATTTTTATTATATAGATTTCGAGAGATTTCTTTAAGAAGTATTATGATTTTATCTCTTTAGACTATTTCTTATTCATCTATAATTAAGTAGTAGTAAGTAATATTGGTAGTCATAAAATATTACTAATTAGTATTAGTTTATAGTAAGTAAATATTATAATTACTTAATTATATAGATAGTGTGTAATTAGTTATCTCTACTTATAATATTTCTTCTAAATTATAAAATATGTATATATACTATATACGATAAAGATAAATTTACATAATAATTCCTCTACTCTTACTAGTCTAAATAAGTAGGTTTACTACTTAGTAACCTACTACTATAACTTTAGCTATCTTAATACTATATATAATCCGATAATTACTTTAATCTATATTAGAAATAGAATTATCGAGATTTAAAATAAGATTATTATTAGGTTGATTTAACTCATAATTATTAGAAGATGTTTCTAAATTGATAATAGATAAAAGTAATTCGTCTTCTGAAATATAGAAAGTATTGTCTAGGATTCTTATATTTCTAGACTATATAGCTCTCTTTATAGTAAAATCCTAAATTTTATAGGTATTATTTCTATAAGCTATAATAGTTCCTTTATAAGCTCTAATATCTAATCTTTGAGTATTAAGATCTTTATCTTTATGATAATCAAAGTTACTCTATATCTTAATATTTTTAATATTAGGCTTTTTAATCTTTTCATTCATAAGGAATCCTGAAATTTATAGAACTATAAGGAGTTCTATTATATATATATATATATATATATATATGTCTAAAAGCTATTAAAGCATTCCGCTAAAAATAATAAAGTAAATTTAAGTAATGAATTCGAATTCTACTTTACTTATTAAAATTCTTATTACTCTTTCTATTGAACTATTAGTTATATAAGTATAAAGAGGTTATATATTATAAATGTATTAGAATAAGAATAAATATCATTTATTCTTTTATTTTAAATCTATTATATCTATTAGTATTGAATTCTTTTATTTCTCTCTTAGTATTATTATTATTTACTAATTCTTCAAATTTGAAAAAGACTTTCAAAACTTCTTTAGCTAATTTGACTTTTAGAAAAGATCCCCAAGTAAACTTAGTTAGTTTATCAATAAATAGAATATATTTATTAAATCTATTATATATCATAAGAATTATAGGTCTAAATAAATCTGAACTAATATAATCTAAATATTAAAGATTTTACTTTGGCTTTTTGTTATTTTTATTAATATTATTAATAAAGCTTCTTTTAATACAAGTTTAATAAGTAGAAAGAATATCTATTCTCCTTGATAAGATAAATTTAAAGTATTATCTTTTAAACTATTTATAGCTTTTATATTAATAAAATTTGAATGATTATATAAAAGCTAAGTATTCTATAATATAGTATAGAAAGAATAATATCTTTTTGTAAAATAGAAGTATTGGATTTATATATATTATCTTTCTTATACTCTACTGTTGAAGTAGAATTTGTTTCTATATTATATAATATAGGCTTTTTCTAGAATATTGAAATAATTCCTACAGTATTAAGTCTGCTTGAAGACAATAAATTAACTCTTACATTTAGAATATAATAAACTTCTTTTAATATAAAAGTTTGACGTTTTAGAAATATTCTTAAATTTCTTATTATTCTAGTTATAACATATATAGTATTTGTCTATTTAATCTGTTTTAAAACTAGTTTTATATTGAAAAAAATAGATGTATTCTTAGTTTTATAAATGGAAGTAGTTATATCTAGGTTAGAATAAATATTGTTATAATTTCCTTTTTTAACTAAAACTCTAGATAAACTTTAAGACTTTCTAGTAATTTGTTGATTTATTAAAAACCTAGAGTTTTATTACTATTGTTATTTCTTTTTATAAGGGGGTTTAGATAACTCTAATATCGTTCAAAATATCGTCTTGTTGAGAAAATATATTGAGATTTCTATCCTTAGAAATAAATCCTCTAGATTTAAGATTTTCTTTACCTTCTAATATCTTATCTCCTACTTCGTTATTCCTTTTAGTTCTAGCTGAAGTGATATTAATAGATTTTAAATTCTTTTTTTTAGAATATTTCTTATTTATATTACTATTTTTAGCTAGGATATCTTTCTACTAATTTAGGGCTTTTTCTAGATAGAAATAAGTATAGTTTTCTTTAATATAATTATTCTTCTTATTATTTTTACAAAGGATTCCCTTTTAGTTTTTATATAGTTTTTCAATAATTCTAAGATTCTTCTTTTTCTAAGTATTCTTATTATAATTAATTAAATTGTTATTTTTTCTTTTAGATTTATCTAATAAATTAGATAATAAGGAATTAAAAATATAAGGTTTCTTATTAAACCTAAGATTTCAATTTATATAAGTAATACAGTTTTAATAATTAGAACTCAAGTTATTTAAATTATCTATTATAGCTATTTATTTAGGTAATTCCAATATATTATAAGATAGATTATTCAGTTTATTCTTGAATTCTATTTAGAAGTTCTTTTATATTATTAAAATTATTTAAAATAGTATTAAATCCTTGTTATAAATTAAGAATATATTAGTAAGTCTTAAGCGTTTATAGAACTCTTATGAATAATTATATATTTCAAAATCATCTTTATTATTTTTAATAACTTAAAAAGAGTTATCTTTATGCTTTAGTTATATATAACTTAAAGCTTTTTTATTTTTATCCTTATTTTGAAAAGGAATAGGCTTAGTAATATTTATAAAAAATCTTTTTACTAATAAGTAAAGTTTGAATATAAATAGGTTGAACTTTGTAATTACTACCTCCTACTAAGTTAGAGATAGTAATCTTTCAAGAATTACCTATTCTATTAAAATAAAATAAATTATTAAATTATATATTTATAAAGATATTTTTTAAAAGATATAAAAGTCTTATAGTACATAATCGTCGGTCTTTATTATAACCTGCTATACTATAGCGGCGTTAGGTAAATAGTTAGCCTATATAGCCTATATATACCATATAGCTATACTAGCTATATAGCTATATGGGGTATGTAAGCCTTATTTCGATATATATAGCTATATACTATATAATATAATAATAAAAATAGCGAATAACTGGGAGACTTTTTAATATTTATATAATATCGGTTCTATTGAAGGTCTTTAATCTATTTAAAGTTATATGCTTCTCGGGAACCCTTTAAAGGAAGCTATACCCAGTAGTCGGCTCTTGCCTCATAAACCCTATAGAGGCTACTTGTGCTAAGGAACCGTTTAAATGGAAGAAACCTCAGGCAGCAAACGCGGTTGGTTGAATACGATATGTGATGAATGGGAAAGCTTTATATTTATATAGTAAGATTATATATAATATATATTACTTTCTAGATAAACTAAGACTAATTAGTTTTTCATCCTTCTCTCTAGGTAGTACTATACTATAGATTAATAAGAGATATCTAATAGAAGAAGTATTTATAATTCTTTAACCTAAAACTTATAAGTAAAAAGATTATAAAATATATTCTATTAAAATACTTTCAATCCTCCCTATTTTAAGACTCTAGTTAGAAGCTTCTAAATTGTATACTAATCTTTTTAAGAGGATTATTTTAAAGAAAGCAACTTTAAATATATATTTATACTTCTTTAGTAGACTTCCCCTTTATAGTAATTAAAATAAAATACTCCCTATAGTATATTACGGATTTTAAGTTATAGGCTTAAAAGTAGGAGGTGTTTCTATTTAGACCTCTTAATACTACTAATTAAAATATATTTAGTAAATATAATAATCCTCTTAAGCCTTATAAATCTTTTCCCCTAATTATTAAAGCTTATAGTATTTCTAGCTTCCTATAGATACCTTAGACTTTCCCTAATCCCTATTGAAGCTTTAAGCTATATATTAAACCCTTTATAAAGACTACTATTGAGGAGTTAAGTATATATCCTTACTTTTATTGAAATAAGATATTCTCTATAGTTCTACTGAGCTAAACCTTTAGTATAACTAGATAGAATATATTTAGTAAATATATTTAATAAGCTTATATAGCTTCTTAAGATCCCTCTATATAGTTTAAAATAATAAAAGCCTTCTCTTATAATTCTTAAGGCTTCCTAAAGCTTTATAGTTAGACTAACTTCTTATAATAATACTATATAATAACTATCCTTTCTTATAGCCCTTAAGGCTTTATGAAAGTAATATAAAAAAAGCTTTCTTCTATAGTTTCTAATAATAACTCTAGAGATTACTAGAAAGCATGTAATACTACTACTCTTATAAGGTAATATTAAAACCTACCTAAATACTAATAACAACTCTCGAGACTACTAGAAGGCATATAATACTACTACTTTCTCGAGGTAATATTAAAATCTACCTAAATACTCTTATAGCCTTATAGCCTTATAGCTTTATTACTTCAAAGTTCTATAGCTTCAAATAAAACGTTATAACTCTTTAATCTCTACTATTTACTTTAAGAAATCCTGGTAATAAATATAATTATAATAATTAAATAGGGGGGATAGATAAGTAATATCTTTAAGAATATAAAGAAGGTATTAAGAAATATAATATTAAATAGTTAACTATTTAGACTTTTATAATTGAATAATACTATTATAATATAAATAGAAAGTCGCTAGTATTAATTTATCTATTATAAGCTACTATATTATTATACTCTTGAGTAAATAGCTAGGTTGTATAACGTATATATATACTATTTAATTATACTAACTATATAGCTATATAAAGTATAAATATTATAGAATACTATAAAAGGCTTGAGATTCTAATAGATATTTATAAGGATTATCTAATCGAAATCACAAGGATTTCCCCAAAGTTTCCTATTAGAAATTACTAAGATTTCTTATAAGATTTCTCTAGAATCTTTTATTATATTTCCTAGAGAATTACTAGTAAAAATACTTTAGAAATCTAGGTAGATTCTTTATAGAAATAGAAGAATCATTAGCTTTTATATTATTATTTTACTAATACTAAAATATAACAATTAGTAAAACAACTTACTTTTTATTACTGAGACTTTAGTTTACTTTATAAATAATTAATCAATATAGCTAGAAAATATTAAATTAATAATAGAATTCTAATATTATAAAACAATCAAGATATTTCTTATTTCTTAAAACGTCATATTATTAAAATAGTATAAAGATTAGCAAATAGTAAATAAAACTAATATTATAATTACTTAACTAATATAACTTATATTTTAATTAAATCTGTTTTAGATAAATCAAATAATTTCTATATATAATATAGATGTACTTTCTTTCTAATAATATTGAATATAATATTAAATCAAACTATTAAGTTTAATTAAACAAAGCTCTTTAAAATTATCCCATACTATTTACTATATATTAATTCCTTAATATATAAATAAAATAAAAGTATAAGTTTAGATTTCAACTTCAACAGCTTATTAATAAGAATCTTGATTACAACAATACTATAAAGAAATTGATATCTAAACAATTTCTATTTATTATAAATAGTTAATTATAAAATCCCCCAGAAGAATAATTATTTCTATATAATACTTTTTTAAACCTATATTTAAATAGATCTTTGTTAAACCTAAAATAATAAATCTAAAAAGCTAATGCTTCTAGAAAAATAACAACTTATAGAACTTCCTAACTAAACTCAAGAAGCCTAAATTAAGTTCTTCTAATTTAACTCCTATTTAATAAAATAACTTTATTACTTATTCTTCTAACTAAACCTATTTAAGTTTAGACTCAAAATCCTAGTGATTTCACCTTAATTATAACTATTTAGATGAAATAGAATTCTATTAAGAATATTAAAGATAATATTTATCTAACTCACCCTAAAAGATATATTTAATATACTTAGACTTATTTCTTTTTTTATAATAAGGATAGAAATATCAAGATTGAATAGAATATTACTAAGAAATCATAATAAATACTATTAAGTATTAAGAATCATATATAGAATTTCCTATACTAGCCATATTATTAGTAACTTATAAACCTATTAATCCTTATTAAATTATAAATTTAATCTAAAAGAAAATAGATATACTTCTTAAGTTACTACTAGATCTACTTCTTAATCTACCTCTTCATCTATTGCTAAATCTATTTCTAAATTTAAATAATTTCTAAACACTATTAGTTATACCTTATTAAATATATAAAATACTATAGTTAAAGTAAAATAGAAAGTTAAATAATAACCCTCTAGGATTACCACCAAAACCTTATTTACTAATTATAATAAAAGAAAAAAGTAATTTCGAAATAAACTTACTAAATATAAATGTTAAAGAATTACTATAGAATTATAAATTCAAACTAGAAGAAATCAGATTCTTTAGCCTTCCTAACTATTACAATCTTTCTAGAGACTTCTATATAGAAAGTACTAAAAGGAAATATATACATATAGAATAATTTATTAAAATAGTAAAGCTTTATATAGATTACTTTAATTACTACTACTTAATACATATCAAAAATATATCTTAATTATTTTATAGAACTACTTATAATTAATATATAATAAACCTTACTATTATATAATAGAAAGTATTCTAATACTACTAATATAATTTAAATAACTAGATTACCCTTCTAAAAGCTAGATTTAAGGTTCCTATTTATATAGTAAAATAAAAACTTAAGAAGATCTATTATACTATAGATAATATCTAGAGTAAACTAAATCACAAGATATCTACTACTTAAATCACAAATCCTATAGAATAAATATAATAATATATTTTGAGATTCTTGAAGTAATTTATAATAAATTAGACTTTAATCTAATTATAACAATCTTAAAACTTAGATTAAATATTGAGAATAAAATAGATTGAACTTATGATAAGTTAGCAGGATAGATAGATAAGATATATAACTTCTAGAAAATAGAAGGACTTAAGAAGAAAACTTATATAAAGAAAATACAATAAATCTTAAAATATCATAAATTAGATATTTTACTAAGTAAATTAACTATTTAAAATATATTCTAAACTTCTAATATAACTTTCAATTAGATGAAACAAGTATAATTAATTAAAATATATTACTAAGAAGGTAACTTATTTTATTAATTAGTCTAAAGGAAAACTATTAAATATCATAGAGTTTCCTTCTATTAGAAAGAAATAGAATAAACTTATAAAAAGATATAATTAATCTAAGAGAATAAATCAAAATACCAAACTAGGAAATATTATCTATAATTAATACTTCAAACTAGATCTCATTAATGAGAATAGATTATAAGACTTTAGAAATATTTAAATTTCTAATCCTGATAGTTATATTAACTATAAAATTAAGAAGGATATAAAGGAGAATTCCTGAGAATAATATAATATATGTATTATTAATTATAGCTATAAAGTCATAAATTTAGAAGATGGTATTTTGAAATTAAGTCGAATAGAAGATATTAATATTATTTCTAATAAATCTATTCCAAATAACTATTAAGAATTATTAGAATATGAAAACAACTTCTTTATTTCTTAAGAATATCCTATTCATAAAAAACCTATAAATAAAAAATATAAAGAAAGAAAGAAAGTAATATTACTGAAATTACTAAAAGAGAATTAAGCTTTCTTCGGAAAAAAGCTTTTTAGAATTAAAATCCTCTTTAGTAACTAGACCATTAATTATTCTATATAAGAGTACTTATATCTATATTAAGATATAAAATATACTACATAGTACTCCTTTTAATATATATATTAGTATTAGAACTATAAGATATCTTATTTAAAAAGATATCCTGAGTTAAATACTAAACTATATACTTAATTTAGATTTAACTATATAATATTCAAGAATATGAACCTCATAAGCTATAAACTAAGCTATATTCTCTTTATTCTATTAAAAAATAATTAATAATTTACTTAAACTTCTAAAACTTAACCTTACAACTTAGGTAACATATAAACTTAATATTAGAATTCTATTAACTTAGGAACTTAATATTTCTAATAAAATAAATATTCTTAATACTAAAGGAATCATTAAAATTAAATTATACTAAGATTTTAAAATCTTAATATAAAAATATACTAAAAGAATACCTAATACCTATTTAGTAAAATAAGCTAGAAACCTAATAATTGTTCTAAAAGCCTTAATATATATTCTAATTAATACCTTATAGTGTGTTATGTGTTCAGCCTTCTATCTAATAGGTAGCTTTGTATAATACTTAGTTCTAAATCTCTATAATAAAAAAAACCTAGTAATATACTATAGCTTATATATATTTCTATAGGTAAATATAGTAAAAGGGAAATAGTAGTATAATATTTCGTTTAGACTTAACTCTAACTTAGAAATATATAAGTAATATAAGGTAATAGAGTAGAAACTAGGTATATAAACTTATTAGTATAAACTATATAATAGTTTCAGCAAGTTGTAACTTGATATATTAATAGTAGCTTTGAAGTATTAAACTTACTATAGTAGTACTTATAATGTTAACTTATACTAACTAGTAATAATACTACTAATACACTTTAATAATACTAGCCTTATAGATAAAAGAGAATAATAAACTACAGACCAACCCTCTCTTCATCCTTTAATATATTTAAGTCAATAGCTATCTTTCAATAGGTATATCAACAAGAGAGCTATTATTATATATCTAAGAGGGGCAACCCTATAATAATACTACTACTACTAATAATAATAATAATAATAATAATAATAATAATAACAAGAATATAGACTACTCCTAGCTACTACTTATTACTATATTTAACTTTTACAACCTTAATATAAATATTAATCTTATTAAAGCTATTAATAATTATAAGGATTATAGCTACTTTCATAAAAGCCTAAATAAGGTAATATTATATAAAGGCGACTTTACTATTCTCTTTAGCCCTCTTAAGATAATTATAGTTAAATTTAGCTTTAAAATATTACTAATAGATAAAGCTATTAATATAGCTAAGAAGTATGAGATTAAAAGAGTAAAAAAGAATCTAGTATTTAAAAGTAGGATATTTAATAATAACTTTGAATATTTTAAATATATATTAGAAGTAGCTTATTAAGTACTACTTTGTTCTAAAAAGATATATATATTAAAATCTATAGTAATTATTAGCTAATAATTAGAAAGACTTAAGATAGTATTATTAGGTAAGATAACTTAAGCTTAGAAATATTATATAATATTTAAAGATCTAAAGTAATTATAATTATAATAGCTAGTATAGGGTGGGTTAGAGTATAAGTCCTAGCTGGGTACTAAATGTTTTCTATAAAGCAAAAGGCTTAATTAATACTTAATAAAATTTAAAACTAATAGATTTATATTTCAACCTATTTATAATAATATAATCTATATAATCATAAGTTAGTAGCTATTAACAGCTATATCTAACAATTTATTATATAACTAGAAAATTAAAAAGAATTAGAGAATTAAATATATTTCTACTAATAATTAAAAGGAAATAATAATATATAACTTTAATTAAAATAAAACTTTACTTTTAAACTATTTTCATATTAAAGACTCTTATTTAAATATAACAAATATATTATATTAAAACTAAAACCTAGGTTTAAGATTCAATTTTAATATAAATACAATCCTTATACTATAAGAAATAACTATCTATAATTATTTAAAAGAATATATTTAAAATATCTCTAAAGTTATTACTAAATACCTAATCTTCTAGAAACTAGAAAAATGAATTAATATAAAAGAATATAAGAGAATTACTATACTTCTAATCAATAACTATTACAAAAAAGAAATAATATAATACTTATATCTAATAAGCCTAAAGGACTAAAGGTTTCTAGATAACAGACTTAATAAAATATATAAAAGAAAACAATTCAAATAAATTAACTCTTATATAGCATTTAGAATACTAATCTTTATAATATAGAAAGTTATGAATAGAAAAAAAAGAAATAATTATAGATTTCAAAGTATTAGATAGATTTATAATCTTAAATATATATCTTATACTATTATAATCCAAAATAATATAAAAGCTCTAGAGAAAGAAGTTTAGTATAATAATTAATCTTAAACAATACTTCTACTAATTACTAATTATTAATATTTACTAAGAATAATTAATAATTATTAGGTATTAAGAATAAGAAAAACCTATAATAATACAAATAGAATTTAAAAACTTATTAATTCATACTTAAAAGTATATAAATAAAATCCTTAGACTATATTAAGACTTTACCTAAATATTCATTAATAATATTATAATTACCTTAGAAACTACTAATATATATTACTCATAATTAGATACTATTCTCAACTTATTTAATTATTAAAACCTCAATTTTTTAGAAGATAAATATTTTATTAGCTTCTCCTTAATTAAACTACTAAAATTTAAAATAGATAACTTTAGACTTTCTAATATTAAAAATAGAATATAAGAACTTAAACATATTAAATTCCTAAAAACCTTAATATCTCTAGGGAAATAAATAGATATAATAGAATATTTATAATATCTTATTCTAAAATATACCTTTGGAATTAAACTTCTTTAGAATAAGAAAATAAAACTATTAGCCTAAAGATATAAGTAAAGAATTACTACTAGCTAAAAATATAAATACTATTATTCTAAAATAGTATTTAAGCTAACTTAAGAAGATAAAAATAACTTTAAAGATATTAAGATAATACTTACTACTAAGACTACTTTAATTTACTACAATCTTAACTAAATACTATTTATTTAAATTAATACTTCTTCAGAATATAAATATAATACCTTCTTTTAATAAAGAAAAAGAGAAAACAATTAGAAACCTAGAGAATAAATACTATATACTTCAATTTAACTAATTATTTATATTAACTAAATACTAATGAATATCAAAATATAATACTAACTAATAGAACTAGAAGTTATATATCTAACCTAGACTATTGAGAAACCCAAAATATTATTTCAACTAACTAAGAGAATACTATTAATTATACTATTAGACTATACTTTAAAACTAAAGATTATAATCTAAATAACCCTTTTTATTATAAACTAAAGAAAAGCTAATTTATACCTTGTTTTAGTAATTATATACCTTTTATAATTTGAACTTAAATACTACTATATTCCTAGAAGTATTAATATTATCCTAGATATACTATCTAGAATACAACCTAATTAAAAACTAACTTTAGAAAATAGGGAAGGAGATAAGATATAGAACAATTAAATAGTCTATACTATAATAGAAATCAAATTAAATAAAAGCATAGAACAAAACCTCAAAGATTTATATAGTATTAATATAGAATTAAATAAGATCTATAAATAATTATAATAGTTTAAAACCCCTAGTAAATTACCTTATAAACTCTCTAATAAACTCTTCTATTTTATTAAATATCCAAATTAATAAAGACTTGATATTCCTAATTTAATAGCTAAATAATTTATTAAAGCTTTATATGAATCTAACTATTATTAAAGAACCTGAAAATGTAATATAATATATTAATAATATATATAATTCTACACTTAACTAAAGAATTACTGAGTTTATTAAATAATACTTTATAGATAATCTACGATTAAAATTAAAATTAAAGCTCTTACGAAAATTCTAACCAATTTAATGTCTCCTAATAGTATTTTATATTATTACTATAAATTTGATTACTAAATTACTAGAAATATCTTCAGATCTTTGTTTATAAAAACTTACTAAATTCCTATTATACAACTTTTTAATAATAATAATAGATAGATTTTCTAAAATAATCTTATTGATTCTAAAATATATAATATATATATCTACTAATTAAAGAAAAATCTTTCTTTGTTTTTTTATATAAAAAACTAAAGAATTCCTAAAATATTTATCTTAAACTATAGCTTAAAATTCTTATTAGAATTCTAGAAATTAATATAGAAGAACCTAAATATTAAATTAAACTTCTAAATACTATATTACCTATAGATTAATTAATTATTAAAATAAAAAAACTAAATAGTAAAGATAATAATCTATATATTTATATTTAAATATTTAGAGAAATTATGGACTTATCTCTTAAGATTAATATAGTTCTTATTAAAAAATAACTTAGTAAATATATTATCTAGAATTCTAATAGAAATCCTATTTAGATATAAACTTAATTCCCCTCTCAACTGATTTCCTTATATAGATATATCTATTTTATATAATATTACTTAAAATAAAATATCTTTTTTAATTATATAAATACAAATACTTCTAAAAACTACTTTTAACTATAAGTATGAAATAATAGTATTTATATTAAGAGATTTTATATATTTTCAACTTAGAAAGAACTACTAGTTATTTAGAAATTAGTTAGTAAAACTATTTCTTCTAAAGACTAAATGAATTAAAATACTAGAAAATATTAGAAAACTTACTTAGTATTTAGATTTACTATTAATTATATATATTTACCTAATCATCTTGATTATTTATCTAACTCTTATATCTAACGTTATGAAAAACCTATATAAATAAATAGTAATATATACTAAGCCTATAGAACTTAATATTATATGAAAAAAAGGAATTCTAAAGCTTATTCTAATATTGGAAAATAGAAAAAGTCTTAGAAAAGAAAGTAATATAATTAGGAAGAAGAAAACTAAGAGTATAATATCTTATCAAATAAAAAGATTAGCTTAGTATTTATAATATATAGATAGATACTCATACTATAAAAGTAGAAGAAATAGTTAAAGAATTTAAAGAAAAACAATCTTAAACAGATAACTAGCTAATAAAATAAAAAGAAAATAAAAAGTTATTCCTAAATTAATACTAAGTATTTTTACTCAAAGAACAACTAGATAAATCTAAGAACAAAGTTATAAATAGAAAGCTAGGACGAAAGATTTCTCATTGATCTTAAGAAAGATTTATTACTAATATAATTTCTCAGAAATCCTTAGGAAATTAAAAAGCTCTAAGAACAAGAAATCCCCCTAAAATTATAGAATAATGTAATAAAAAAGAGTAATTAGATACTGTTTAAAATTATAAAACCTTCTTTACAAAATTATAATAAATAATTTCATATATAATTCATGATAATATGTGAGAATAAGTACAGGATAAAATCTGCCAGATAGTCATATTAAGATTATATAAAGCCTAACTACTCTATTTATATATATTTAAGTACTTTATTCTAGCTTAGATAGATTATATTTTTCAACAACCTATTTTCAGACTATATACTATATTATTTATTTATTAAAATTATAGACCTAGTAACATTCAATTACCTTCTGAACTACTCTTAAGCAATAAATATAAAGGAAATTCTTTTTAATCTATTATATCAATTCTTTAATAAACTATTTAAAAATAATATATTTAACTACTAGTAATCTCAATATAATAATAAAACTATCAAATAATTCTCATATTAACTATTAATATATTATGTTATAATTCTATATAATTAGTTAAAGTATTTAGAAATATATTAGTTTAGATATTAAACTATATCTTAATATCTTAAAACTAATCAATCCACTCAACTTGATAAATAACTTATCTAAGAAAATACTACTTAGTAGATATTCAAAAATACCAAACCTTTTACTTTTTTAATTAAAAGTATTTTTAATTATTATATAGTTAATCTTAAGCTTTGAGTAGTCTAAGAATGTAATTATAAAAAAATAATAAAATACTATAATACAATTTAGATATGAATGAACATAACTATTAATAATAACCTACTAATACCTATTTAAATAGAACTTCTTAATAATAATAATATCTCCTTTCAAATTCTTCTACAAATTCCAAAAAAATAATATACCTAGAATAATTTAATTATATAGTAATAAGTTGGAGTAGAATATAAGAAAATCCTTAAGAAAGCTAATTTAAATATATTTCTAATTTAATATAATATAGTAAGTAGTATACTATCTACTTTTAAATAGTTATATATTAGATTCTTCAAATCTAGGAAACCCTTACTATTGAAGAGTAACTTTAAATACTTAATTAATATATTTCACCTGATTAGGCTATAATTTAATATTAGAATATTATTAAGAGAGAAACTCTAAGCTTCAATATTAATAATCTAACTAAATATAGAGAAGTCTTCTCTATTTAATCTCATTCTAATAAAATCTTAATCAAAAACTATAATAAAATACTATTTATATTAATTCTTCTTATAAGAAAATTAGATAGAATATTATAGCTAAAACTAAAGTATCTATATAGTTTTAGAAGTTATCTATACTTTCCTAAAGATTATAAGTATATTAAATATATTATTATAAACTTATATATTTAGATTCTAATATATTTAAGTAATAGTTACTACTTAAAATAATATGATAAATAGGGTAAATAATTTGGAAGTCTTTATTTTCTACTAAAAGCTAATAATAAAGAGACAACTAAATTCTAAAAGATATATTAAAGAAACTAAAGAAATACTTTTAGATATTTTAAAAGTTACAATAACTCTTTAAAATAGTAAGTCTAATAGTAATAATTACTATCTTTCTAACTTAATATATATTAGCATTAACTCCTTCCTTCTTAAGAAGTTAACTAAAATCCCCCTTAAAATCTTCTTAACTATATAAAGAGTTTCCTTATTTTTAATAAGTATAATATTTAATACTTATAAAATAATTTATATTACTAACTTAATAGATCTCTTTAAAAAGGGATCTTTTAAATTAAATAATAAAATAGATATAATTTCATATAATTCAGCCTACTTCCCTATAGTTAGATAAAATAAGTAAGTGATTAGGAATATCTTTAATAGTCTATATAAGAGGAATACGCTAGACTTAATATTAGACAACCTAATTTATATTAAAAACCTTTATGCTAATATTATTTCAGAAACTCTACTTCTTAATAAAGTTAAGATTTAATATATAAGTCTTAATTATATTTTTAGATTTAGCTTAATTAATCAATTTATTCTTATAAAGTAATTATTCAGAAAGTAGAGTCTTATATATTCAGCCCTCCTGTTTAGTAGGTAGCTTTATATAACACCTAGTAAATAATCTCTATAATAGAAAAATATCTAGTTATATACTATAGCTTATATATATTTCTATAGGTAAATATAATTAAAAAGACCTAGTAGTATAACTATTAATTTAAATCTAGTTCTAATTTAGAAGTAGGAGCTAATAAGTAATAGAATAATAATTAGATATACAAACTTATTAATATAAGCTTTATAATAATCAGAAGGTTATAGTTTGATATATTAAGAATAACTTTAAAGTATTAAACTTACTATAGTAATACTTATAATATTAATTTATACTAACTAGATACTAATAATACTACTAGTATACTTTAATAATACTAGCTATAAATATAAAAGAGAGTAATAGAAGACTAGCTAACCATCTTATAATAATACTATTAATAATAATAATAATAAGAACAAACTACTTCTAACTACTATCTATTACTATATTTAACTCCTATAATTTCAATATAAATATCAAGTTTATAAAAATTATTAATAATTATAAGAACTATAACTATTTTTATAAGAATCTAAAAGAACTAACTTTATATAAAAGCAACTTTATTACTCTCTCCAGCCTCTTTAAAATAACTATAATTATATTTAATTTTAACATATTATTAGAAGATAAAGCAATCAGTAGAATTAAAAGAAATAAAATTAAAATAATAAAAAAGAATCTAGCATCTAAAAGTAGAATATTTAAAAATAACTCTAAATATTTTAAATAAACCTTAGAAGTAGCCTATTGGATATCTAAAAAGATATATATATTAAAGTCTATTTATTATAGAGGTTATTATTAGCTAATAGTGGGGAAGGCTGCAGATAGTACTATTATAATAACCTAAGGTTAAATATATCGCGTTATTATATACTATTAGTACAACCTTGTTATATGATATTTAAAGACTTGAAGTAACTATAGCTATAACTGTTAGTATAGGGTAGGTTGGGGTATAGGTCCTAGCTAGAAGCTAAATATTCTCTATATGAAGTCAAAGACCTATTACTTAGAAAGTATAACTCTATATTCTTTAAATATAAACTAATTTTAAACTATCTTATAGTCTATTTAAATAGTTTAAATATTATTATAAAATCCCTAAATAAATTATTCTCTTAACTTTACCTAAAGATAGTTCTTCTAAGAATATAATTAGATAATACCTATATATAATATTTTTAAATAAGATATTTTAGATAGAATATTTTTAAATATTTAACTTTAAATATTTAGGAAGTAGAGATTATAAGACCAAAATAACTAGACTACTCTTATTATATAAAGGCTTACTCTTAATAAGTTATCTCTAGATAAACCTTAAAGCTATACTTAATTTACCTATTTTACTATATTACTTAAAATCTATTTAGTTTTCTTAGGGCTTTTATAGGTAACTTTCAAATACTTATTATTAAAGACGAACTTTTAAGCCTTCTCTTTTTGTTTATATTACTTAATAAAACTTATAGTTTAGTTTTTTAAATATCAAAAATATTTAAAAGTTAGATAAAGTAATAAAGAGGTCTTTTAATATATAAGATTTAATAAGATATTAAAAAAGTTATAATAATAATTGATAGAAAGGTTAGTTACTAAATATAAATAATAAAATAAGAAATCAATTTTAAGCTATCTCTTTCTTATATAAAAAAGCTAGTTAGAATAAGTAAGTATATTAAAAAAGAACTAATTGTATAAAGAATAGAAATATGAGAAATTATAAGACTACTAGTTAAATTCTAAAAGGAATTAATTCAAATAATAGCTATACTATATAATATTTCTCTTAATATTTAAAATAAGTAGAGATTACTATATAAAATTAAAGAAGCCTAATTCAAATAGTATTTTCATTAGTAAGTACTAGAATATATTTTAAGTCTTTATTAAGACTTATTATTTTACTAGAAATAGATTTATACTTATAGATATTAAATATACCTACTTAGGAAATATTATAAATAAAGCATTATAAATAAGTTATTTAAAATCAAACTTAAGAGATATATTAGATACTTATTTTACTAGAAATAGATTTATACTTATAGATATTAAATATACCTACTTAGGAAATATTATAAATAAAGCATTATAAATAAGTTATTTAAAATCAAACTTAAGAGATATATTAGATACTTAGTAGGCTATATTCTAAATACTTATAATTTATATAAAACCTAAATCTCTACTTTGTAAAGAATTATTATTATTGAAAATATTGAACTTAATAAAATAAGATTTTACTCAAAATAAAGTTTATATAAAGTATTTATAAAAGAAGTTATAGAACTACTAATAAAGTTAATTATTAAAAATAATAAAACCCCCATTCTTAAAATACTTAGAAACTTTAAAATAATAAGAATATTTAATAAAAAAATCTTTCTTCTACTAATTATCCTATTAATACTAGAAGTAACTTAAAACATTAAGCTCAGTTTAGAGTTAGTCTTAAAAACTAATAAGACACATTTATTTATATTCAAACTAATATTCAAACTATTAAGATTGATTTACAATTCTAATTAGTTTTAATTAGAAGAAGTAATTCTTAATAATAATAAGAATTAAAAAATATATTAATAATTAGAAAATTAAATAGTATATTTGAAATTAGGAATCTAGCTAGCTAAAATGAAATACCTATTTAAAATAAATATAGAAATAAATATTTTAAAACCCTTATTTAGCTAACTTAGAGAAAACTAAAATATAACTCTAAATTTGAACTAATTAAGACGGCAAATTTCACCTTTCAGAAAATAAGTTAATAATATACTAATAGATAATAATAGTAATTCTAGCTAGAAATTAATATTAATAACTATATAATACTTTTAAAAGAATATAATAGTAGTATTTTATACCTAATAAAATATAATAAGATAGTTTTATTAATACTTATTTATCTAATGAGTAATAAGAGTTTAATTAATATAATCTTAATTTTTAATAGTATTCTATAATATTTAAAATATAGTATTAAAGAAGAAAGATCATTCTACTAAGGTTTAAATATATATTAACTAACTAATTATACTACTAAAGGTTTAAAGAAATACTACTAGCTTATTCAAACTACTATAAAGGTTTTTTATTAAAATAGTAAGAATTAAAATTATAAAGTTAAAAGAAAAAGATATTTAGCGACAAATAAATCGTTAAGATATTAAAACTAAGCTTCTTCTTCTTAAGTAAGTTTTTACTTATAAAATAGATATAAATAGTTATTTAGAATAATATAAAGTAAGGATTTATATATATAGAGATATATAACTAGTTAATTTATTATAAATTATATATATAGTAGTACTAGCTATTTAGATATTTTAAATAGTTAAAGTAACTATAAGATAATTTTACTTAGAAGTTTTATTACTTAATATTATGAATATATTTCTGAATATTATAAGAAGTTCTAATAAATTTTTAATAATAGTTAAATAATGAGATAGACTGAAAGTTATAAGAAAATATATTAAATTTAAATAAGCTTTCTATAAGCTTTAAGATATATTCTTTCTTTAGTATAAAGCTTTTTATATTATTCTTAAATTATTAAGCTTCTTATTATATTGAGAGGAACTTTATCTATTTAAGAATAAGAATTTAAATATTTATATTTTATTCTATATAAATAATATTTTTCTCTTATATTTTAAGGCGGCTAAAACTAATATTCCTAATATTATTATAAGTATAAAGTATATTTATAAATTTAAGGAATAAGGTTTTATTATATATTTCTTAAGTGTTTAAATAGTAAGAAATTAGATATATTAAAAGATTTATTTTATTTATAATATATATATTATTGAAATTATAAAGTACTTTAATTTTAAATATAGATTAATACTTATAATACTACTTCTAGTAATATTATCTATTATAAATAGTAGTTAAATTTTACTTCTAGAGATTTATCTATATTAGATAAAAATAGGTTTAATTCTTTATATATTAATTATAATATAACTAGATATTTTATTTATATATTTTTTACTTTGAAAATATCTTATAAATCCTTCCTAAATATATTAAGATATTAT
>QAPF01000306.1:0-47451 GCA_004367935.1 Colletotrichum sidae | reverse complement strand
TTATAATATATTAAAGTAGTATTTTAGAAGTATAAGTTATTTATAATACTAAAGTAATTATAGAAATTAGTAATTTATATTATTATATCTTCTTCTATATAGTAGTATTAGTATTAAAGTATTTTATTTATATACTTAAGGATTTAAATTATTATATAAATTTAGTTTAATTATTTATATTAGTATTCTTAAGTTTTTAAAATATAAAAGCTATAGAAGGTTATATAAACTTTTAGATTCTTCTTTATAAAGTTTATAATATTCCTTATATAAACCTTTTTAGTAGTATCTATAGGGAGTTATTAATCCTCTTTATAATCTACTCCTATAAGAATAGAACTTTTAAAAATATTTAATTTAAATATTTTAATAGTTTATTAGTATTTCTTAGTTTTTAGAAAGTTGTTTAAAAGCAATTCTTAAGGAGGTTTTAAAAAGAAGTTTTAATAAGTAGTTATTTTAGAATTAAAGTAGTTTTATAAGTTATAGGCTTTAGCTTCTATTTAAAAAGTATTATATTAGATTAACTATTAATTAGCCCTCTTAAGGATTAAAAGAAGGGTATTTTTAGTAAATATCTTAATATTTAAAATATATCAAATTATTATAATATATATATTTTAACTTAATAGTTCTTTAGTATTATAAAACTCTTAATTATTATATATAATTAGGAGGCAAAATCTGGTATATATTATGTATAACTAAATGTGGCTACATATGCTATATGAGGCTCTATTTCGAGCAGTTTAAGTGGGGCGAGGCCTGTGGAGATGGCGCTGGCGCCCGAGGTTTAGCCGGTGCAAACTCTGCCTCTCGAGCGCGTTATTCCTGACAGCAGTCATCTCCCCGCCCGCCGGCCCGCTTTCTGTGCTTCGCTGTCAACTTCTTTGATTTGATTTCTGTCCGTGCTAGGATTTCTCAGCTTTCCCGATTTTCAAATATGATGGCGTCATCGACGTTCCGCCCGATCGGAATCCGTCGCAGTCTATCAGCTTCGCACGAACCCTTTGGGACAAGTGCCATTCTTGCTATTGCTGTTTCCCCTCCAATGCGACGCCAAAGAGGAAGAAAAATTCCCGGTCCGCGCAGCAGGGCGGATCTTATGGAATAGGATGGGGCTTGACTATCGTGTTTTGATCTGGTTCCGATGAGGGATGTACCATAGCCAGCCAGCCCATTTTGACTCGCGCGCGCGCGACATGTTTTCGTTCGCGGGCTTTTTGTTGTGAGCTCCGTTCGACGGAGAGAGGCTTGGTATAATCCCACGATCTGCTGGTTCATCCCGAACGCCCTTGGTGTGCCGTCCCCCTTCCTCTTACATCCCGCTTGACTTTTTCTCTTCCATACTCTCGGACACCTATACACATACACACGCACACCTCGCAAGAAGAAACGGAGAAGAGGTATTGAGTTTGTTTCACGCGGCATCATAGACTCACTCGTACGAGCTTTGCAATCTTTCGCCTTGATCGCGTACCACCACCCAACTTCTCTAATCTAATACCACCCGCCTCCACCGGAACACGCCCCGCCATCGTCGAGCGCATTCGCAGTCGCAAGCGCCAGAGCAGTCGCAAACGACGATTTTGTGAGGCTATAGCATCGTGAGATTCGGACATAATTAAACATCGCCATCATGTCGGACGGTAGACGCGCTGTAGACTCGGACAAGGGTTCGTCTTCCCACCTCCATGTCATACCTCTCTCACTTCACACGTCCCTTCACCTCGCCAGCGCACCCATGACAATCTTCAAAACTAACCCGACGCCGCCAAAACAGTCTGGACGACCCTCATCACCAACCTCGAATACCTTCCAGGCCTCTTCACCCTCAACCACTCCCTCGTCAAATCCGGCTCGGCATACCCCCTCGTCGCGCTGTACACCGACTCCTTCCCGCCCTCGGGCCTCGCCGCCCTCGGGCGCCGCGGCATCCCCGCCCAGCGCATCGAGTACCTCCTGCCCACAAAGGGCCGCGACTACTCCAACGACCCGCGCTTCTACGACTGCTGGAGCAAGCTCACCCCCTTCTCGCTGACGCAGTACTCGCGCGTCGTCCAGCTCGACTCGGACATGCTCGTCCTGCGCAACATGGACGAACTCATGACCATGGAGCTCGACGACGGCGACTGGGCCGCCGAGAACACCCCCGACGTGGCCATTGGCCGTGGCGGTGGCACCGCGGCTGCTGCTGGCGGCAAGCGCAGCGGCGCCGCGAAGCGGGACGTCGTCAGCGACGACGGCTACGTCTCCGCCTCGAGCGACGACGACGTCGCCAAGAACCCCAGCACGCGCGTCTTCGCCGCCGGCCACGCCTGCGTCTGCAACCCGCTGCGCAAACCGCACTACCCCGCCGACTGGGTCGCCGACAACTGCGCCTTCTCGTCGCAGCACGCGCGCCCGGACGCGGCGCAGACCGCCGGCGCGGACCCCGTGACGTCGTCGCCGCTGGGTTTCATGAACGGCGGCCTGCAGGTCGTGAACCCGTCCAAGAAGCTTTTCGAGCAGATTGTGAGGCACATGGAGCGCGGCGCCATGGACATGGACTTCGCGGACCAGAGCCTGCTGTCGGAGCTGTACCGCGGCCGGTGGGTTGCGCTGCCGTACGTCTACAACGCGCTCAAGACGATGCGCTGGCAGGGCGTGCACGACGAGATTTGGAGGGACGCCGAGGTGAAGAACGTGCACTACATTCTCGCGCCGAAACCGTGGGATGAGATTGACGAGCAGGGCCGGTGGACGGGGACGGACGAGTCGCACAAGTGGTGGGTTGATATGGACCGCGAGAGGAGGGAGGCGGAGGCGGCCAAGGGGGTTGTGGATGGGTTCTAAGGGGGGTTTGGTGTAATATTTATGAGGTTTGGTAAACGGATAGGTTTTTTCGGGAAAGGGATCGGGCAATGGGAAATGGTCTACAGACCTAGATAAATACCCTGGTATTCGCATTTGAATCAACATGGTTTGCTGTCAAGGTTAATGACTCTTGGCGACTTGTGAGGTTTCATTGTGTCCGCTTGAGACTTCAGGCACAGCTTCGGGACCAAGGCCATGTTGACTGTGCGGCTCTTAATCGTGGTTTCAAAGCCGGCGTCCGAGAGAGTGGTAAGGTAGCTTGAAACAGCTTGACGAACGAGCTTCTCGTCTATACGGACACCTGGGCTCGTTGCTTGTCTTCTCGGGCCCAAGGTATTTCCTCTCAGAGCTAAGCAAGTCGGATTGAAACTTGGAGATTCGCAGATGAGACTATCGTGCTGGATACCATTCGGTCACGGCGAATGTAAAGACCAACTGACAGCAGTGTTACAGTGTTGGCAAACTCGGAACACCCAGTTGCCCTCCGAGTTGTTCGTAAGAGGCAGTGTTCTCGAGATCTCGACTGATTTCTACTATCGATACGCTGTTTGTACGCATATACAGTTCCGCTACTCTGGATCTAATGTTGCGAGCGTTTCTTCCGGGCCGAAACTTCTCCTCAGCATCAAACCACACAAGTGAGCCTCCCTCAGCTGTGGTGTTCTAAACCCAGTAAGTCTTTGGGCTTGATTTGTAAATTAAGCCACCCGAGTATGAGGCATAGTCTGATGGGATGGAAATACCGGCACTTTACTAGGTAAATTGGTCTAGTCATCACAATTTGGAGAGCCTCCTAGCCTAGGCTATGTCTCATATTCTTCTCCGCTGTCATTACCGTCTCTCAGGATTGTTCTTGATGTAATCATTATCTTCCGTGGTTAGTGTGCAGTACTTCTTATTCTCGTAAAACTTGGAATACTGTCATACTATTTCGAAGAAATATAAGATGAAGATACTTCCAGTTCAGCTTTAACCTTTATATACTCCACGCTGGTGATACAGTATCATATATCCTGTAGCTCATAAAGAATTAGATATACTAGGCTAAATAGGTCCTTAGCGATGGCCTTCTAACTCAGCAAGGCCAACATGGCTATAACTGATTGTAATTTATTTCTCACAACCAACTTATTAGTGTTGTCTGTCTCCTACTACAGCAGCCCCGCACCTTCAACGAGCCAGCCAGACTCTGATTTAGCCTACTACAACTTGGATTTGTTCTTCAAGTATGTCGACCTTTAGCAAAGCCTTCTTATTCTCCATCGTCCATGACGCCTTCTCTTAGCGTACCTATTTACAGGTAATACGGCAGGAGATATATCTTCGGATTTACTTCTAGCATAGCTTATAGACGAGAGTCTATTGCCAATCCTTATCTAGACCTTTATTCGCAACTGTGAGTTACTAATGTGTTAGACTTGCTGGTGATTATATGCCTAACATGTCTCCTTCATCTTAATTTTTAGGACTTGAGGGGCCTCCCACTTACATGTCTACTATTCAGGCATTCTGGTACCCTGTGAGTTATTGTGACTGCGATCTCAGAGTCCGTCGTCTTAAGTACGGAATCACGGAGAGCGACTAAAGTGCATGTTACTACTAATGTGGTGTAGATGTTGGAGCCGGAATGAAACCGCAATACAGTCGACGGGAGCATCTTCGCAGGTGACCACTTGACGGAGGGTTTCAGGAGGTTGAATCTGAACCGAAGCTGGAGCCGGAAGCCGTCCGGGATCCTCCTGACACACTCGAAGGTCTGCGTCATCAAGCCAAAACTGGCTTCCTAAGGCACCCCTTTCTTGGACTGACTGGCTGTCTCAACAAGCGGCAAAAGCGGCTTCCCAATAACGAAACTCTCACTGGCAGCCTCTTGCCACCCCATGGTGGCCGCCATTACCTCCAACTTGGGAAACTGACGACGTTGCCGAACAATAGTCTATGCTTGGGGCAGAACATCTCCGGCACGGACGCAGACTTCGCAACCTCTCCCGGGTTGGCCCCTGGAAACAGAAAACCCTACACGAAATACCGCAAACGCGGCTCGCGCGATGTGATGCTCGGTCACAGAGTTTTGTCAACATCTGGCCCGATGCAACGTCGCGGCGTCCATTCGAGACCAGCGCATCTGGTATCATCGTGAAAAGAGGCCGCATTGTTCCCCACCCCACTCAAGATTGTCATGCAACGACGACCGTCTACCGTTGCCAAGGTCAGTCTGGCAACGGCCTCCTGCAACTATTGGAGACTACATCTCACCCGACCATTGGGTCCTTAGTTCACCTGACCTGACCATTGGTACTGACCTGACCTGACTATTGGTATGGGGCCTTTTAAGTGGGGTATTACTAACCCTATTAAATAGGCCCATATTAATAATCATATTCCTCTAACAACTAACCTATAACCCTAACGCCTAACCCTATCCCTATCCCCCTAACCCGTATTTCTAAACCAATCAGATTCCAAGGGCCCATTTTTCATTTTAAAATAAGTGGGACCAGTGCCCCATAGCAATGGTCAGGTCAGGTGAACTAAGGACCCAATGGTCGGGTGAACTATACCCTCCAACTATTGAAAGCTCTAGAACGTGCTTTGCACGCCCCCACCACTTCCCCCGGTCGTGCAGGCGCCAAGTTAGCCGCCGGTCCGGGCTGGCTTCCGCGCCGTCGAAAGTCGCCAAGATCCGGGCGACGAGTGAGACGTACACACTGGGCCATTCCCCGCCCCTGCATCGAGCGTCTGTAGCCCTAGCGGTGGTGATACTAGCCCGGCAGTCCTCCTTGGTGCGTTGGGTCGGGAGATGACAAGCGAGCGAGGAAGAAACGATGCTGCCAGGCGCTGTGATGGGGCAGACGCCGTCGTCCCGGGGCTCAGAATAGGCGTTTCCGTGGGCTTCCAGGGCCTGTTTACCCGTCGAGACCATCGGTTTCTTGAGAGTCAGGCGCATTTCGGCTGTTCAAGTCCCACTCGTTGATTCAAGCTACTTGGCACTCTTCGGCCGATGTATTGGGGTGCCTAGCGTTCATCCCATGCCAGAAAACTGTCTGAACTTTGACAGTTGCTGAGCACACGCCAGCAAGGGGCTACATAGATGTCATTGAGAACTCAAGAGACCTAGCGCCGCCATCCCTGTTGTTTTGGGGGTTTCTCTGGCCTGTATCGAACGCCGGTTTGCCTCTTTAGGACACGCATCTGATCGTCGACATCCCAGAGCGGATTGAACGGCCGGCTTCGTGTACGCAAGCTAGCATTTATGTAGATACCCCTCTCTCGAACCAAAATCGGCTACTCATGCCCCGTTTTGCTTCTCTCCTGGCAGAACTTTCCGCCGAAGCTAAAGGCGCGCTGCTGTTTGGCATGTACGCTTGCCTTATGCGTTGGGTTGGGAACCCAGCTTTGGGCTGCGGACCACTCATAATGCTGGAAATGGCGAGAACTAACGCACAAGGTCAGAAGAGGCAGGCCCGGGCAGAAGAATCAATGCCTCCGGACAATGGTCGGATTTAGAGCAGACCGGGGAGCGTGTTGACCATCCGAGTCTACTGGCGAAGGAAGGTTGTAGGACGAGTATGTTTTAGCCCAGCAGCCGAGGGTATTCGGCAGAAGAGCGATGTAACAGCAAAGCGCACTCGAGAAGCTGAGCTAGTACGGGCATCGGAGACAGACATCCACAACAACACACAGAGGAGTATGTAAATTGAGGGTTTACGTCGACTTGGCAAAATGTGGCCCGTTTCGAAACATGGGCATCTATGCAAGAATGCGAAGACTAGAGTCGAGGATAGCTGATACTATCCAGTTGCTAGCTGAGCTTTGGCATAAAATTGCATTGTACGTGAGTCACTTCACCGTTATTGACTAGATGTTCGGTTGGAATTAAATAGACCCTGTCAGGCTCTTGTTCATTGAAAGACATGGATTAAGTGAGATGTGGCATCCAGAACATTTACCAACAAAGAATGCTCCCCAAGCAACATGGGGAGTGTTGCCACCACCCTTACCTGGGATAAATTAGACCCCAAACTGTGTGATTGGCCTATCAGAACCAGCTCGGCACATGAGCTGTTTCTATGTAGTTACTTGACCAGGTAATGTAAGTGGGAATCAATTGAATGTAATCTTCTTTCCCATCAGGCTTCTAAACGCATCATCAAGTGCCTTCCGCTTGCGGCTCTGGTCCTCTTCATCCTGATCAAGTGGATCAGGGGCATCATCGTCGTCATCAGGACCTGGCAGTCGGGGCATCCAGGCTCGGATTTGACCGTCGAGGTGGGCGGTGTAGACAGCACCACTGGCATTTCCTCCTCCCATAACTGGTCCCTTCTGGCATCTGTGCCCTCCATGCCCGCGCCATACCATGCTCATCGTCCGGTTTTTGACGTTCAAACCTCCGGTGCCTCGGTTTCCAGCCGACACGGATGGTCCTGGCACTCGAAGACGTGATATGAGGGTTCCCTCGTGAAGATCCATTACAAGTATTTCATGCTCGTTTGGCCAGAATAGCAGGTCTCGGCCGTTTGGTGTCAACCTGGCAGGGGTGACGAACATGTTGACCGTTTTTGGCTGCTGGTTCTGTATCATAGCTCCAAAGCTCGCCAATGTGTTTGCCCCGGTGGCGGCATCCCACACGCGGATCCGACGATCAAGGCCGGCGGAGACGATGTACTGACCCTCGTCGGTCCAGGTCAGGCCGTTCACACCCTCGTTGTGGGCACGAGCCGCGCCCCTGAAGTGAGGCATGCTGTCCCAGTCCATACCGGACGCGATAGCATGGTTGAAGCGATGAAGCACGCCCAGACTGTCCTCTTGGTCGAGCTGGCCTATGAGGCTAGAAGAGCGCCTGATATCCCATACGCGGACCTTGCCGTCGACGTGGCCGGTGGCGACGACGTGCTCGCTTCGGGGGCTCCATGCAACAGACAAAACGGCTCCGCCGTGGGCTGGGAGAGTGTGTGCGGATGAACCCGACTTCAAATCGACGAGGCGCACGGAAGAATGCTGGGTTGCGCAAGCGACCAGGAGGCGTCTATCGGCGATGGGGCTGACAGCGTGAGTGTATATATTGGCATTCAAGTCGAAACTTGCCGCTACTGTCATTCGTTCCGTAGACCACAATTTGAGAGAACGGTCGTATGAGCTGGAAAGAAATGCGCCTGCATCATTTGGGAAGAAGTCTAGGTGAGTGATGCCGTGCTTGTGAGATGAGCCATCGCTACCAACAGGGCGAGCAACATTGGCAATAGGGCGGAATATGTGGGAGGAGTTTGGATCGCTTGCGTGGTGTAGATCCCAAAGCCGCATGGAGCCATCGGCACCTCCTGATAGAAGTCTGCAGAAGTATAAGTCCAGGAAGGAGATCAAGGTAGGAGCGCAACGAGGACTTACAGACGGCCATCGAATTTGTCCAGAGCCAAGGCATTCACCCCAATTCGATGCGCCCATACTGATACATGTCTCCCTTCTTCCTCTGGCTCAGCACCTTCTCCATCAAATCGATGCTGTGGAGCGGCGGCGAATGATCTGACGAGGCTTGTGGTGGCTTCGAGGGCGAAAGCGTCGGGTCTCAGCTCACCTGTTGAGCGAGCAAACAGACGGTCCTTCATTCATTTGAAAGTGGACTCACGCAGACAAGGTGAGCCTTGGAAGCAAGATGTAGGTCCAAAAGAAATGATGGCTGGTGCTTGCTGAGTCTTTGACAAGCTTGCACTGGATTGACGATGTATGCGATGATGTCAGCAGCACTTTAGAATGCTCTGGGTGATGATGGTAAGGCAGGAGGCACCTGATAGGCTTAGGCGCTGTATTTGGTGTTTGGGGAAAGTGGTAATCAAGGCAAGTGGTACCTGGAAGGCATTGAATCCCCTGTATGTACGGAGCAGCAGCGACCCTAGGTGGCTGTCTGAAAGTCTGATTGGATGATTTCGTATAGCGCCCCGCTCTCCCTTCACTCCTGCCAGAAACTTTCGAGAAGGAGGACGAATGCCTCCTACCTCCATACGGATGCCCTTGAGATGGTCCTTCCCTAAGGGCTTGTTGAAACACGGAAGCTCGTTGCTTCCTCTTGCGACCAATTTGACGACAACGCTGCTTCGCTTTTTTCTACCGGCGTTTTTGCCACGTCTCCCTATCTAGGTAGCCAACGTTGAAGATTGCATGATACCTAGGCTCTAGCATGGGGCAGATGTCTCCGACGGCTTCACTCTGCCTTTCCTCAGCCCTGCTCACGTCTTCTAATTTGCATACCATCGCCAAGACGTCGTTGTGTGCCACGCTTTCGAGCCATACCACTTTGTACACCACCTATTGTCACTGCATCCCTCTCACTAGCAACGACTGCGCTACCAACCGGTCCGACGTACACTTGCGCGCTCACACTTCTTAAGCCAATATGGAAGAACCAGATCAGGAGCAAGTCATCATGCCCGACCGCACTAACGGTGGCTCGGAGCCGTCGCACCCTCAGGCTCAGGCCCAGGCTCAAATCCAGACCCAGACCAAGTCGACAGAAGGAGAGCGAACCCAGCGTCACGCCACTCTCTACGATGCTGTTGCCGGCAAGTATCATTTATGCCTAGTACTTGCTTTAGTTACTGACATGTTCTCCAGGAAGAGTGACGTACGAAAGCAGCCTGAGCTCTGCCGTCGTCAGCGAGCGAAAACCTTCCGTTCTTTCCAGACCGCCAAAGTTGACCAAGCATTCTGTGCGCCCCACTGCCTTGACTCCAGAAGAGGTCCTCTTTCGTCGTAAGGCTGCGCCGGGTCGCTTCGAGGAGTGGAACGTCTACATGGCACACGAGCGGAACTTACTGCATGGTGGACGAGACTGCCTGCCAGACGCTCATTTGCTCAAAGCCGTCCACACTTACGCGAGCCATTTCTATGCTACCCTCGGCGGCGAGCAACGCAGCGCTCTCTATCAAGTCGGAGCACGCAACATAGACGAGCGGAGCATGGACGAGACGGCCTTGATTGCCTTTGGCATTCTACTGGAAGAGGCTGGACGTGACATTTTAGGCGCTAGGGGAGACATGGTTTTCACGGAAGGGTTGGAGTCTACCGTTGACGATGCGGCCGCAGAACTCAGCTCTGCCACCATTCACTCCACTCACCCTCCCAAGTCCGTCGACTTCAGTGACCGCGGTTCATGGCAGAGAGCTTCGAAAAGGAGAAAACTGACCGATCCCAACGATGTCTGATCGTACGCTTCATCTCGTCATGCCAGCCTGTTGGCACCAACACATCAAGCTGGTACCCCTGATAATGACCCATTGGCGGCGCAACTGCTTGTTGGTCGGACGTTGCACCCTTGTCCACTACCCTGAGATATCACATTTTGCAATCCGGGGTCGAGCCAGTCACGGAAACTGCCATCAGTAATGGCTGCTTGCCGTTTAGCTGACCATGTTTGCTGCTGGGTGCCAGGGAAAGCAAACCTGCAACAGATGACCGAAGTGACGGAGCCCTGCCTGCGGAAATTGGCTGATGGCTCCTACGCCATCTGAGAGCCGACCCTAACCGGCCATCTATCGTCAGGCTGTCCCGTCGTCGACGGTTTCTCACCATCATCGGCTATTTCGTTGCGCAGTGCGTCTGTCTTCGCGACCCAGCAGCAAACAGCAATCTAAATGGTTGGTCCATTGGCCCTGACCTAGACAGCACAGAGTATTCGCTATGGAATCAGCTCAAGCCCGTTGAACGTTTCTCGCTGACACGCCGAGTCTACAATAGAATCTACAACACTGCCACCATTGCACAACATCAGGCATATTCGAATTGAGTGTGGGTGTTTGTGACGTGCTATACGCCACTATTCCCCACGCGTTTGCGCGTCAGCCCTTGAAGGCTATATCTACCACCTGCCGTTGTCGCAACTACACGTTCAGTGACCACAACAGCTACACAAAAAGGCAGCGTGCAGTGCCGACGACTATTGTTTTCACAACACGACGCTCTCCCAATGAACAATTATAGCAACATTTGCCCGTAGCCGTCCGCATTGTCACGCGTGACTTGTGTACCAACTCGATTCCGGTTGCTCCAAGAGTGAGGGATGATAGTGCCTGGCTCCAATATTGGTAGTCCTACATCCATCGTCGGTATTGAGAATTCAAGCTGCCATTGTTTGTTTTCGAAACCGACTCGGGTGTCGACCGTCGCTCCGGGCCGCAATGTGGATACCTAAGGTTCGGCCGTCGTCCCGGAAGGAAGTCGGCCATCGCTCTTATCCGGTCCGCGGGCAAAGCACCGTACGTGTACAAGAAGTTGTCCAGGTGTGGAATCATCTGACTCATCACTACGACACATTTCACAATCATTGCGAAACAACTGTGACCTACCAGCTCAGAAGCAGCAGCTCTTCCAAAGGCAAATCCAAACATGCGACAGTACGGATCTCACCGACGAGCCATTACCTGGTCTTCCTTCTTCAATTAGACGTGGAGCTACAGTCAAGTGAACGATCGGGTATTCAAGACCGCTAGGAGAAAGCGCCTCACGAAGCCCTTTCCTGGCGCAGAACAGGCGCCACTCCAGATCAACTGGGCCATTGAAAAATTTGTCTTCGGCGCAACACTCCGGATGAGAACGGCGGAGAAGGTTAGGGGCTACTACCAGAACAAGGCATTGTGATGCCGGGCTAACAGAGGAACCGGGGACGCCGTTACAGTTGGGCAGCGAGATCAACCGAGCTTTACCTTGCGAGGAAAGTTTGTCCAGCCATGTGCAATTTGCACCGGTCACTCGAGATTCTTCGCTCCTTAGCCAGATGAGGGCATTGTCCACCCACGTTCTCAATGTTCAGGCATCAGGCCTGCAACACACAGTGGTAGATCCTTGAAAAGCCACGCGGTTTGCAAGGGGCGGTATCACTGTCTCGGTGTCGTGTTAATCACGTGACTGCGACACGACGCAAGTTGAGCACAGGCCGGGGCAAATCTCAGGAGCCAAAATCGGATCTGGTCTTCAATCAGGAGGAAAAGGGGCTACGAGGATGCCACACACTCCATCGATTCAAGAATACGGTGTACTGGTCAGGGCTTCGAGTGGCCTGTCGACGGCCGACAAACGTCGAATTCAGCTGCCACTGAGCATCGTGAGCGAGGCTCCGCGAAGAAGAGACAGAGTTTGGTGCAGGGTTCAGGCAAGCGAGCAATACTGTTGATCACGCAGAGGGAAACCTCTGATCAGCTCGCCTTCAGTAGCCGTTACTTAGCGGCAGACCATTAGCACCACTTGTGGTTGACAGCTGATAACGAGAATTAATCTTGGTGGTACCCGCCTACTGTCTGGTCACTGCTTCACATCCGTACTCAACGCAGATGCGCGTGCTGGCTTCATATGCGAAAGACCTCACAAAGAGCATGGACTGGGTTTCATGTAGACGACAGTGCCGTTGAAGCCGTTGCAGATCCACGTCTCTCTTGTAGGGCTCAGTCAAACCCTATCTAATAGTGACATTGGGTTACTCTACTGTGTAGTGGCCGGCATACGATTAGAAACTGGTCGGATTCCCGGCAACCAGGAGCTCCTTGTATCGGTACCGGAGCCGGCCATCTAGCTTCGGAAGAAAGACCATGCAGAGAGTAGTCTCAGGTTCCACGTGGCCGGAAAACATGGTGCGACTTTGTCGACGCCTGGCCTCCGCGGACGGAAACGATTGACTGAACGAGGAAGACAAAACTGTTGTTTCCCCGCGAGCGAATCGGCTGTTTCGCAAATCAGCCCTGGTGTGACGCTCATTTGGAGAATCAAAGGCTACCGAACGTGTCACAACAATGAAGTTGTGAATCAGCTTCGATGCGAGTGGCTTCGAAGCCAACGAAATGGGACCTTCTCTTGCCTCTCGAGGCGTCGAAGAGACGACAAGCCTGATCGGCTGCCACGGGGCGTGTTCGCTGGCGGTGTACGGATGCACAGTAAAGCTGTCGATTTTTAACCCTGATTGTTCGTTGAACTCGGCTTTTCTATTCTTATCAGACCATTGCCGTCTCACCAAACCTCTGCAACAGACGTCATGGGCACGATCGGTCAAACAGCGAGCTCATCTCACAACATCGGCTGATGTCGCCAGCTGTCATTGGTCGCGCAAATTCCAATGCCGTCAAGGCAAAGATTGTGACAAGTGACAGTGATGGGACAAGGCGTGCCTGCTTTTCATTCTGGATGATCTAGCACCATGCTGTTGGAACCAAATTTGCCCTGCTATTGGACACGAACTGAGAGCATCCTGGGAGCAGACATCATCAACCTGCTCTAAAGCGGTGTGGTGGCCTGGCATCGAGAAACTTCTGAGCCGAAGTTACGCGTGTCCCAAAGTTCAAACGAACCCAGCGCTTTTTGAAAGGCGGCCTTGTAGCGAACCTACAGTTACACGGACCGGACAGCAACGAGGCAACACAGCAGTGTTGGGGGGGGGGGGGCAGGATTCGGATTTCTACTACCTGCACCGTCCGGTTGGTTTTGGATCACCTGGCGACAGGGCCTTCCCCCAAATCCTGGTAATGGTAAACCTTCGTCTCCAGCTCATGTCGGGCTAATTTCCGAACATTTTACTTGTATCGCCTCGGTTTTCTTCTTCTGGCATACCTACTGAGACGCCCTACGCAGGCGACGATACGGAGCAATTCCATCATCCTATTTGTGTACATGCTTGCCTGCCCCTCGGTAGATTCAGTCGACCGTTAAACAATGACTGCGTCTATTGGAAACCTGCGCCGCACTGTTGCGGCACTACCCGACCTTTTGGCAGGAACTCAATCTGCGGACATTCAGGTGCCTCGAACCTGACAGCATCAGTAAGGTAGGCAATCAGCCTTCGAGTCACGATGGCAGAATGGCAAACATGGACCTGGCTCGTGGCTCTACACGCCATGCTGTGCCGTATGACAAGAGGCCGTGAGTCTAAATGCGCGTAGCTGGGTTGCGAAGATGTCAGCTCACCTGGGAAGGTTCACAACGCTGGCCGAGCATCCGTCCCTAGGCCGCGATCACGAAGCCCAGTTTGCGATCTGCGGACTAAATGAGGCCCTGCTGTCGGTGTGAGAGCTTCCGGGCATGGTGTCCAGGAGGACACCTGGCGGGTCAAATGACTCTCATGAGTAGAGGCTGCAAACACGGCTCAAACTCTGAAAGCACAGATGAGGCAATACGAACCAGCAAGCTGAAGCGGAATCAACTCCGGCAACTTGCCCCCCATTTCGCGGGGTTTGATCACACCACCCTTCGCTCGAATTGAAGCCTCATGGCAAGCATAACTTTGAACACCCCCTTCCACACTTTCGGACTACTTTTCCATACGACTACCTCGTCGTCTGCAACCACTTCTTACCATGAATTGCGGAAACAAAAAGCCACGGTCGATACTTGTCCATCCCAAAGCAAACCCGGAACTCAACCATGATCAGTACTAGCACCGTTGAAGAGGAGACCTTCATCATCCGGAAACCGCGGTCGGATGCTGTCCCGTCATGGGATCACTGCAGTTGTCGGTGACGACACGGTTCGTGGCGGTCAGACCGGCCACGGCCAGGGCGTTGCTTGTCTGCAGGATTTGACAACCGAATATTTAAGCCGATACAACTTGTTTAAGCTCGGCGAGCGAGCGCCGAGTATTGCTACTTGCGACACCAGGTACTGACTACGTCGCGCCTTGGTGCGACAAGAGGTCATCGCATCAATCAGCACATTTTCTTTCTAGCTTGGATCGTCAAGCTTGTACTTGCACTGGATGGCGGCGCACAAACTTTCCAGGGTCTCGTCTCGGCACGAAGTGTCCAGCGCGTGCACCTTATTGCGTACTTCAAGCCAGGGTGTGTTGTGTGTACCAACGGAGCAACGCTCAGAGGATTCATTCCCAAGTCCCCTGCTCGGTGACGCGTTGCTGACCAGCAGGCGACATATGCTGGTACCTACTTTGTAGTAATTAGGAGGCGACGGGCTGCGCTGCATAGCAGTTTTCACCAACATACGTATCTGTCGCGCGCAGGTATTTCGCCCGCATTTTTGTTATTCTTCTCCGATGAGCTGTCATCTCCTGATCTTCCCGACGGCCGGGTTGTAGAGCCAGATCCGTCACGGTGCTGGTCAGCCCTTCAAATCCCTTATCGCAACGTCACATCGAAGCACTCGCAGCCCGTCGATATGTTAGTTGGCTTCGAGCTTGAGACGGGCGATTGCTGCCTATTACAGGTACGGCGATTCAGACAACTTTCGGAGTATCAGGCCGGTGCTTGACTCTACGTACCACATGGCTAGGCCTTCCCACCGGTCCGGTCGCTGGCCGGCAGTCCCCGTCCGAGTCCGGAACGGTGGCACAATGCCGCCGGGACGCAAACCGACTTCTAAGTTCGGATACAGAATGTTCGCCTCTGACGGTGTTGCAGTGACTACTCGAGAGAGCCAAGCATGCGACGGCGCCAAGGACAAGCCTGTGATGAGAGCGTTCAGATCAGCATCATGTCGTGCCATGGAAGAACGAATCACCACGGTAGTCGTGCGGACAGTTGGGCTGGCAAGTCGGTGGTGGCATGCTCAATGAAGAAACAGAGGGGCATCCTCAACGGGAGGCTCAGCTGGCACCAAAAGTATCGTATACGACTTGGGACTGAGTGGTGTGTCGCGAGTCACGCCTAGACAGCCACCCTCGGCAAGTCTCGAATACAAGAAACACGTTCCAACTGGTCGGGGCCCGCCTTCGAAAGTCAAAGGGGCTTGAGGTGCTCTCGTCGCGCTGCACATATTGAAAAGGCTACTCCGTACCGACGTATCGACGTGTTAAATCTTCTCAGAAATTGAGACTCTCGAGCATCAAAAGGTTTACGCTACGTCTTACTGATGGAAAGGCTCCATTTACCCACCCACCATCTCGGCCAGGACGTGGCTGGTGAGCTGTAGATCAGACAGACTCGCAGAGCGTCCCGTGAGCAAACACGACGTCCGGAATGAACATCGTTCGCGGACAATAGGCGCAAAAAAGCAGACGAGTCTGCTGGCAGCGAGCCTCGTCAGAGAAGCACCTGTGCCCCAGCCGCCCTCCCAGAAACGCGCGTGTTCAATATACACCGTAATTAGGCTTCTCCCGCCAGCCGCCGAATGGCATCAAACTCTTCTGCTCTGCCGTCAGATTTTGGTGCCCCTCGTCACTTTCTCGGCAAGCACAAAGTAGCCACTACTGACGGACAGCAACCTTTGCTTCGCTCCCTTGCCTCCAGCGGTTCCTCGACTTCGTAGTCCACCAGCTTGAACAAGCCCGTGGCTACCCATGGCCGCAAGCCACGGCCGGCTAGCAAAGAGGCTGTTGTCATACCATACTTGGTAGTACGTCCCATGTATGGATACTGCGTGCTTTGTCGCACGCCCCTTTTGCCCCTCGTCCGTCAAAGGGCCACCCCCCTCTTCTTATTCCATCTCCCACACTTCAGTCCCCTCGGCCTCAGACCGTTTTGATTTGACGCACCCCAGTCGGTCAGCAAGACCTCGGAGCGCCGAGTCTTTGCACCAGTAACTAATTACTATGTACTCATGCTTTCCAAGTACCGGTTTGCTGGAGCGGCGCACACCAGCTTCCCCTCTGGTCCCTGGACAGTCGAACCGTCGGTCTTTCGACCTGACACTTGCCACAGCCTTGCCACAGCAGCCAACTGATTCCAACCGAGGATGACAGAACCCGAGGCCTTGCATGCCGTCCGTTCTGTGGAGTGGCAGGTTTGCTCCCTTTTACTTTTTGTTTTTTAATTAATTTAACAAAAACTCCATACCAAGACGCGAACCTTGCGAGCGCACAATCTTGCGCGCCCGCCGTCTTCAATACCCTTGATGAATATCGCGCGAAGCAACGGAGCACCGCTCCGAATTTTATGGCAGACCCTTGCACCCTTTGTCACGTAATCGTCCACCTCGCTTCCGTGGAGCTATCGGTCTTCGGCTCTTTGTACATCACCAGGGGCTTTTTGGAGACTGCCCAAGGGCGCAGCCCGCAAAGCCCGGACGACATAGTAGAGGCACTCTGTTCTTGTCAAGTCACCTGCTTCGAGCCATGCTGCTCGTCAACCAGCCAGTGGGACGCGGGTAGCTGTGTCCTGGAATACGGCACCTGAGGCTGCTGTTTGCTCATCAAGCATGTGCATATATCCGAGCAACGCAACAGCAAGGCCTTCTCATCAGCTCCAGATATCCGTATAAGGTGGGTAGCGCAACGTGAAGTTGGATGTCAGCGAGCCGCCGCAACCAGTCCTGTAGTCTTGCCTCATGGCTCGGCCGTCTGACTAGCGCTCGGCACGGGGAGTAGATCTGTACTCAGTACACCACTACGTAGGATGCGGCGGTCAACCGAGTGGGAGACGGTGACTGAGTCGAGGACAGGACACAGACATGGGTGGGCGATGGGATGAGCTCCGCACCCGTCGCATCGCGCATCGTATCGCATCACACAGGGCGGGCGTCGAATGCAAGAAAACCTAGGCCGAGGACAGAGGTTGCGCCAGCATCACTCACCGCACCGGACTCACAGGAACAATGCTCGCTGCCATATCCGTACCGTCTCAGCGGTATGCGATGGACGACGACTCGTTACGTATGTAGTATGTAGGCAGGTGATTGCTACGGTAGCTCTGGCTTTGGGTGAGGACTCGGCGGTGATGGACACGACAACAGACGACATGATTACTGAAGGCAAGGCGAGAGAGGGGAAAGAGCGCCAGAAAAGCGGAACCTCGTCGCATTCCATTCCTCAGCTCCGGGGGCCGCTGGAAAGCAAATTTCATTGTCGAACCCCGTGACTGCGATCCGCAGCCACTGGAATGGGGAAATGGGAGCATGACCACGATGATGATGATGGCCACGACGACACAGGAGTGTCCGAGTGCCGTCCAGCGGGTTCGGCCTTGCATGGAGTCCCCTCTCGAGACTGCTCTCCGGGCGGCGCGTCCCGTCCTGCTGGGCTGGCTGGAATCGCCTCGAGAAGCCGACGAAGAGCTGAATGCGTGGAAGCGGTGTCGCGAGTTGGGGGGATGCCTGAATCGGACTGGGTCTGGCACTTGCCGGCCACCGCCCATCCTTGATCGGAAATGATGGATGGGATGGGACACGGGTACGTTTCTTGCTACTACGACACGACAGACTGTGGAGGCTCTTGATGCTGCGTAGCACTCGATACTGCTCCGGTAAACTCAGTAAACCGGGTGTGGAATTGAAGCAGTATGAGCAAATTGTTGTCACCGTGTCCACCAACAACGACGTCGTGAAAGAGGGAAGGAAAACAATGAACGACTTGGGGGTTGACGGCACAAATAAGGTCGATAAGATGTGGATGGCAAAAGACAGCGGATTCTGGCGCCGCGGCGTCGGCGCCGACGGCACACATACACACATACAGGACGATACACACGGTCCAACCTCGCCAGGAACGCACGCACTCACTCACTTCAGACTTTTTTTGATGCCTTGTCCAGGGCGGTCGTGGTCATGAAGTGGTGGTGGCCGCCACAAGGTACTTGCAAGCACGGAGTACTGCGAGTACGGATAGTACTACAGCACTACGAGTGGGAGAAAAGGCGGAGCGAAAGCGGTTTCGATTGTAGAAGATGATAGATTCACGCCATACCTTCTCCCATCAGGGTAGACCACAGTACTGTGGTATAGCGGCGCAAAACAGTCTTGGTCGCAATTATTCGTTTTTCCATCATTGTTTCTTTTTCCCCCCACTCATTTATCCCCACCTCTGCGGATTCCTCCACAAACACCCTAGCTCTTCCTCTCCGTGACACGCCTTCTATTGCTCGGCCAGGCACTTCTCATGTAGGAGGTACATGGCGTAGTAGTGCGGGCCACGCTGCAGACCGAGTACTCTACACTTGCGCTTCTAGCTTTTTGAGACTTCTCGAGTAGGCAGGGTCGACTGGATGAATACCCGACCTTGTCTCTTGCCCACATCACTTCTCATTGTCGTCGTCGCCATCGTCTTTTGCGCCTCTTTCTCTGTCGCACTCCTGGTGCTGGTGAGCTCTCTGCCTTTGAGCGAGTAGTGGCACTCTGCTGCACCTGTTTAGTACTCGTCATCTGCTCACTTCTGGGACACGCATCGTCCGTGTCTGCTCTGCGTATGTCTGGTCTGGTCTGGTCTGGTCTGGTGTGGTCTTGTCTTGTCTTCGGCCGACACCGAGTCGAGCTACTGTGGAGATGGACCCCTGTCAGTCGAGCCGTCAGACCGCCCTGGTGGTGGTGGTGGTGGTGGTGACCGTTTTCTGCCCTCGTCCTCTCAACGCTGCGGCGCAATCAAAGAAGATACGTACACGACGCTGCATACTGCCTCAAAGTACGTACCGAGCTGCATAGGTATGTAGCACGTATCCAGTAGCGAGACAATCTGTACATGCCGAGTACCAGACAGCACCCAGGTACTCCATGCCAACCTCGACTTGTCCACTACAGAGCACCACTCCGTACTGTGGAAAGGATCCCAGTCGTCGTCTCCATTCGAATCCTTGCTAATATCGACCTCGCTTTACAAGTAGTTCTTCCTCTCTTGTTGCCTTAGTACCTTATCCCGACGCCTCCACCAGTCCATGACAGAAGGTTGTAGTGCGCACTACCGCTCGTCTCGTCTCCTCCGTTGTGCTGTGCGGCAAGGTATACTTAGATTGTCGTCCTGGACATCACCTCGTCCGTCTTCGCCGCCGCCGCTTGGTTCTTGGTGGTTTTCTCGACTTTTTTTTTTTTCCCTCTTCCCCCCTCGAAAAGAACTCCCCACCTCGCTCCCACAAGCCCCCCGGCACCCAGGGAAAAAAAAAAGTTCAAGGGCACGCAAACAACAAGAGGTCAGGACTGAGATCCAACACCATACCAGAGAGCGCGCGACATTGAGGGAAGCTCCATCTGTCGTCTCTGCCCAACGCGCTGATCTTGAACCACCGTTCGGATACACTACACACACACATACACACACACACACACACACAAGTTGCGAAGTACTACGCATACTCTCACCTTCCACTACACGCCCCTTCGTCTCTACCGCCGCGTACAGAGTACCCGACTCTTTGGGCATCCGGGCGCATTCGCTAGAGTGGAAAACCCCATCTCGACAAGTTTCAAGAACCACCCAGCCGGGAGCACCTCAAACCTAGCTCCAGCTCCAGGACCAGCTCTAGGACCAGCTTCAGCTCCAGCTTCGGAAAGAGCTCATCTCAACTTGCCACGCCGTGCCGCGCCGCCTCCGACGCCTCTCCCTCTTCTTCTCCGCCTTATCCAGGTTCCCACACCACTCGGGTTCAGGTTTACACAGTAGGCTCAGGCTCCCATCTGGTTGTGGTCCTCATCCAGGTCCAGGTTCCGTGGCTGGGCTCAAGAGAGAGAGAGAGAGTGAGAGAGAGAGCTGAGGCGAAGCTTCTCCTCCCCCTCCACAATACTCCGCATCTACCTTCACCTCCTTCAAGCAACGACACACCGTCTTGTCCGACATTCACACCGACTCACAATCGCGACAAAACGTCAGTCGTGTTGGACGTCACGTACCGTACCCGTATCCGTCCACCAAGAGCGTTTTGCAGCCACGCCACGCCATAACCATACACAGTAGGGGACCACCCGCCCATGCTCGGTGCTTTTCATCCAAACACGCTCTCGACGTCCAATTGTCCCCGTCCGGCTTCTCACAGGCTACCTGCTTTGCCTTTGATTGACTGATTGCCTGGGTCCTTTCGCTTGCTTGTCCTCTCCCTCTCCCTCTATCCCTCTCTTTCGAATTAACCACCCCCCGCCCACTTGCTCCCTCCACCGCTGCTATTGCGACTGCTGTTGCCACCGCTCCTGTTTTTCGCTGCGGCGTCGTTTCGTCGCGTTGCGTCGCGTTGCGCTGAGCATAACGGTATACGCATAGCATTGTACACCGACCGTATTGGACTTGGTCTGGATTGGACCACACTCGCGCCGCGCCGGACCGGACCAGCCCAAACCCAACCCTCGTCGCCCACAGCCCGTCCATGGCCGCTACCCTTTACTCCTTGGACCTGGCTTGACCCTACTTTCTCGCTTCGTCTCTGCTTGTTTTTTATTGGCATTGTACGCATGTACATATATATCAAGCATGGATCCGGGGCAGCCTGATAGCAAGCGCCCCCGTCTCTCGATGAACACTCCTAGCTCGTGGTCACCAACCGGCGGTGCACCACCTCTACAACAACAACAGCAGCAACAGAACCAGCTTCCACCTCTTCATCCACCCCATCCGGCGACGACCCTCCCTCCGACGCCTCACCAGCCTCATTCGGCTCATCATCCCGCGCCTCTCTCCTCCTACCACCCAGGGCCACCATCGTATCCTCCTCGTCCTGCCGACCCTCACCATCCTCCTCACCCGGCGCAGCACCACCCCGACGAGCGACGACATCATGAACAAGAGTCTCCTTACACCCCGTTGCAGGATCACTATCGCCATCCCCAGTCGCCCTCTCCTGCGCACCCGTCCTATCATCCGTACCCTCCGAGAGACCCCGGCGCTGTGAAGAGAGAGCCGCAAGACGAGAGCCTCAACCACCCCCGACGACCGCACTCGACCGGAGGTGCACCTCCTGACGGCCTACCGCCGCCACAAGGCCCTCACCCGCCTCCGCCGCACTCGGCCCCGCCACCCGTACCTCAGTACGCCGAAGACCCCCGACGACACATGAGCTACGACAGTGCGCCGCCGCAGATGCCCCCCACGCCGGGGGGCTACAGGAGCAACTACCCTCCGCCGCAGATGTCCCAGCAGCCTCCTCCGCAGCAGTACGAGCCGGCTCCGTACCACTCTCAGCCGCCGCCAGAATCCCTATACAACGTATCTTACACATCCACACAAAAGCGCAAGGCGACGCGAGCTTCTCAGGTGGGTTTCGACGGCTCCGCGGTCCGGCGCATGGCTATCAGGGTGCGCTAACACGCTATTTAGGCTTGCGACAGTTGCCGGCAGCTCAAGGCGAAATGTGACGAGACGAAACCTTGCAAAAGTTGCAAGGAGAAGGGCGTGGAATGCAAATACCGTGACCCTGTTCCCAAGGCGTTAGTCAATCTGCACAGCGCTTCCTTCTCATTGGCATTCCCGCTGACGTTCAAGCTAGGATCGACAAGTCGCAAACCGATATACTGGAGAGTGTGGATAACTTGACGAAAAAGATGGATCAAATGGAACAGAGGTTGCTGGAGCGAGTGCAGGAGGCGCTTATCTCGATGCTCAACCCGCAAGCTATGAAGAGAATCAAAGTGGAAACGGATGGAGTCGTATCGTCGCCATCACCCATATCTACAAAGTCGCCGCCGACCAAGTCAGCCGCCTACCCTGTGGAGTCCTACGCAACTCGTGTCGAGCCGCAGCCCATGTCCGTCGAAGAATCGAGCTACATACCGGACGCGGTGGACGAAGGCATGGAAAGCGATGCGACGCGAGACGACGACGACCGACCTCCTGGGCCCATCATGGTCCCCGAAGCACCTTCGATTCCCGTCAACCACACCGTCACCAACAGCATGCTTCTGCAGTGGCCCGCCATCCGGTCTTTGACCCAGCCGATATTGACGCACTTGGGCATCAAGCATCCGGAGGAGTTCCCCCTCCGCGTCGAAGAGAAACGTGGACTCTTGAAGATCTTCGGGCGCGGCGAGGGTAGCGGTGCCGCATCCTCCTCGAGCTCGACCAAAGAGCTGAACGTTGCTGCTGAGCAACAACAGCACGGGACTGTCGATGCTGGAGAGGACAGCTTCTCGGAGCCGGCCGCTTCGCCTTCCCCCAGCGACAACTGGGGTCACGTCGGAAGCCTCAGCCCTCCCAACCTGGCTTCGTACAGCAGCAGCACTCTCACCCCAGATGGCAATCCCGATTACAGCGAAAGCAAGGTCTACGAGTACGTGGAGAGCTTCAAGGAGAACATCTTGTTCATGCACCCCATCCTTGCGCCCAAAGACCTCAATAACTTGGTCAAACGGTTTCTGGATACTGTCAACGCAGAGAGGCGAGGAGGCAGAGCACAAAACCCCGGCGTCGCCAAGTTCGCCAACATGCATGCCGAGTTCTCCAACAAACGTAAGCGCTCCCCCGGCGTAGACCAGCCCGAGGAACCTGTTCAACCGAGAAAGATCGGGAAGCCGAACAGGACCATCGACAGCGCTTTGGTCCTCGTTATCTTGGCGCTGGGAAAGATCTGCTTGCACCGGTCCAAGATCCCCGACCCGTCGGAGCCGCCACGCAACTCACAAAACTCTCCCATGCACAGAAATGGTTACCCTACCTCTCCCGGGCCGGGAGGACAGGCGTCGCCTCCTTCGTATTCGTCTCACTCTCATTCGTCGGGGCTGCCTTCGCCCAAAGAACACGCCAACAATCTCGGAGGCAACCGACGGCATTCTATGCAGGGCGCGGGCATCGGAAGCACATCGGCGCGACGAAACTACGACATCATTCCGGGTCTGGAGTACTTCGCCGTCGCGTCCGACATCTTTGGCACCCATGCCGGCGGTATGACCCTGAAGCATGCTCAGACGTGGATCTTCTGCGGACTCTACTACGGCCAATTGGGTAGAGTTTTGCAAAGCCACAGCTATCTCCTCGAGGCGGACAAGGCTCTGCAGAGCATCATGCGACGGTAAGTGTTGACGAAGCTGGCACCCATATGCCACTGCTGACGCGACTCGCAGTGATCTGAACCGCTTCCACAAGCTGAAGGAGACCTTCTCCAGCGGAGTCATCACAGACAAGCGTGACAACATCATGCTTCTGACTTACTGGACCATCTCGCAGTTGGAGAGGTAAGCCCCTGCTCGGAAAGCATCCGTAGCCAACTTGACTGACCCTTGTCAGTGACATCCTGGCGGAACTGAACCTTATCCAGCAGCCATATGTCCTGAAGTACGAGAACAAGATGCCGTGGCCCAACCTGGAGCTGGTCAAGGAGGACTTCGGCAGCAGGGTTGCGCAGGGGTACTTTGGCCAGCTGTACCTGCGGAAGACGCTAAACAGATTGACGGCATCTCTCTACGATCCTCTACGGATCGACGTCGACCCCATGAAGAAGTTCGAGGAGGGCATCTACGAACTGGAGAACTTGCGACACATGAGGTGGGTTGGCGAAGAGTTCCGATTTTCCGAAGATGACGACCCCGCCACCAACATCATCGACGCTCGACTGAGGGCCAAGTACTGGGGCACTCAGAACATCATCTACAGGCTGGTCATCAAGATGGCGCTCGACCTCTCGCACCAACTGAAGCAGAAGCCACCCGGGGCCTCGCCTGAGGGAGATGCGGCCGGTACAGCCGGCATCTTCCAGTCGGGCGACGCCGCCAGCTTCATCGGGCACAAGGTCCGGACCTACGATGACCTGGGCGACAAGATCAACAACTTTTTGAGAGACGGCGTGCGGTCTCTAGTCAAGAGTACGTCTGCCTTCCACGGCATCGATCAACAAAGACTGCTGGTTACCAACATCTTTGGAACCGCTCACGCGTAAGTCATGACAATCCGACAAGCCCCCGTGCAGGGGAGTGGTGGACTGACGCTCAGTAGGCAATGGGGCAACCTCTTGATCCTGGCCGCCGGCTACAGAGATCCTCACATGCGCCAATTCATTGATGGTGCAACCCTTCATAACCTGTTCCAGCGTACGATCCAGATGTTCAAGATGCATGCCCATTCAACCAGCGCGTTGACCCACGACATGCATGTTCTGGAGTACCTCCAACGAGAACTCTTTGGTTCCAACGGGGTCGACGTCACGGATCCGAGAATGAACACTAGCTTCTCCAGCGCAGCGAGCATGACTGGTCCTACACGCGCGCCGTTGGCACCCCCGCCGCTACCGGTGCCGCAGCAACCTCATCCGCAGGCCCACCCGCCGCCTCACCCGCACCAAATGTCCATGGCATACGCCATGCAGCCCAACAGCGCAAGCAATTCCCCGAGCCAAGTGCATCGCGTTCTTAACCACGCACCGAATCACGCCCCCATGTATGGGCACAGCTACCAGGGGCAGCCGACGCCGATGCAGTAGTCGTTGACGGAACCCGTTTCCGACTACTCACTCCGAAGACGTCTCAAGTGCAAGAAAGACTGGTTTCAACTTGCCAGAAGGACTGGCTGGCGGTACGGACAGGAGGGATTCATTAACCAGGGTTCTTCGGACGACGCTGATGAACTGGGCCGGGAGCCGTTTCCGCACACCACATATACCCCCGACCGACTTCCATGAACCGGCGTTTTGCGAATTCGATTCTCTTCTCGTATCTACTTTTATTTATTTATTACTGCCCGAAAATCATCACGACACGACTGATACTACATTGACATTGTCCACCCTACCGTTCTCGGTTCCGGACACGGACGGAGGACGTTGCCCGTACACGAAAGAGCAAATGTCGGCGTCACGCTGGAGGTACCTGTGACGACAGAGGTGCAGCAACAGCAGCCATGTAGGAGGAGGAGGAGAGGGATGGATATACACGGCAGTGAAGGCAGGCGGGGAACTGGCAGCATTTGGGAAAGGAAGGCGGGGGGCAGGGTGGGAAAAGCTTCGCTTTGTCGTTATTAGACGACCTGCATTCGGAACAGCGGGCGGGTGGGCTCCAGCAAGGGATGTAAGGCGGTGGGGGAAGATGCATATACAAGACGGCTCACGAGCCGGGTTCGCGCCCTGTCCTGTGTTATTTCCATGTCTCGGCTATTTGGGGATATTTCATGTTGCAACATTCGTCGTGTTGCTTGCTGTTATGTTGTCGTTTAGTGCTAGCCCTGGCATTACGCATCTGGGAGAAGTTTTGGGGTTTGCATGATTTGTTTCCAACTTTCTTCGTGACGCTTCTCGGGACGAGTGTTTCTAAAAGGAGCGTGGCTTTCCATTGTGCGGAACTACAATATTGGGTATCTGAACGTCCATCATGTCGTCGAGAGGGTTGGGATGTTGATTGGGGGATATATACCAACAGGTAGAGGAAGCGCGAGGCGTTTGATGTCGGCGGGGTCTGAGACCAGGCAGATGAAGGGTAGTAAGGCGCGACAAGAGCAGAGTAACACGTATGAGCTTTCAGAAGTTGAGTCGAGGTGGATAAGAGTGATGTGTGTTTTATGTCTGTCCAGTTTTGATACAACGCCACCTCAGCTCCTTGGAACTCCCCTCCCCAATGATGAACAGGATTCCCCAAACGCCGGAAAAGCGTGTGACCACACGACTCGTAATCATGAGAATGACGGCGCAGCAAGAGGCGCTTCACAACAGGACGACGGTCAAACACAGCCAGCCGTCGGGGTACGCGGCCTCCCTCATCAGGTCCTCGAGCGGGGCGGCAAAGGGCACGGGGCTGCCGTGCAGCACGACGTTGGCGAGGACGGGGTCGCGGCTGGAGGGGAAGAGGGCGGGGAGGTTCGCGCGGAGGGCCTGGCCGATCGTCTGCGGGGTGTTGCGGGTGCCCGGCACGGTTGGGGGGATGAGCGTCTGGAGGACCCTGAAGGCGCCGGTTGACGGTTCTTGTGTTGCTGCTGGTGCTGGTGCTGGTGGTTGGGGAGAGGAGGCTGGCGGCGACGGAGATGAGGATTTGGGCGGCGAAGAGGGGATGTAGAGACGCAGCGGGACGTGGCGGAGGGCGGCCGGCGCGTTGAGGAGTTGGGCGTTTACCTTTTGGAAGGAGGGGTAGTCGTTGTCCTGGACGGCGTTCCAGAGGGTGGACGTGTCTGATTTGGAGAGCGACATGATGCGTTTTGCGTTGCCGTAGCGGACGAAGTCGGCCTGGGGCTGTTAGAGGGGTTGGATGGTGAGACATGGGGGGGTCATGTGAGAGGGGTTTGGGTGAGTCAAGGGAGGTGAGATTTGGGGTGGGGGGGGGGGGGGGGGAGGGGGGGGGGGGGGGGGGGGGGGGGTGGGGGGGGAGGGGGGGGGGGATTTGGGGGGGGGGGGGGGATGATGTTAGTGGAGAGAGACATGAAATGGATCAAATGTAGATCGGTGTTTCTTGTATCGTGTGACGGAAGGTTTTGGACGAGGGGTGTGAGGAAGGAGGAGACTCACTTCTTTGACGCAGTTGAGGAATGTGTCGCCAATGTCCCAGCTATCGCCGTCGCTGACGGTCAGGCGCCACGGCAAGGAAGGCTGGTAGAGGTCGACGAGCAGGCCGAGGGGCAGGTTGCGGAGGAGGAGGTCCTCGTGGTGGAAGGCTGATATCGGGGTGCGGAAGAAGGCGGAGCAGCGGGGAACGAGCAGGGCGAGGTAGGAGAAGCGCGGGAGGGAGGTTATCAGCGGGGTGTTTGGGTGAGAAGGGTGGGTGATGTGGAGGGGGATCTGGGCTTTCCAGAGAGCCTGGGGAATAGAGCCCATGGCTGTTTTGTGTGAGAAGTGGGTTAGTAGTGATGGGTTGAGAGTGGCGGATGGAATGAATGTAGATGGAGGATGGAGCTGGGTTGGATGTGTATTAAGGACTGGTGATGAGTTTGGTATGTCGGGGAGTCACTGTGTGCGTGAGTGTGTGTTGCTTTGTTTGCAGGTTTGATGGCATAGCTTTGTCCTGATGACTCAAGCCTTGAATGGAGAGATATCGTGAAGTCGAAAGACGTCCGCGGAAGACCGGGAGGCTCTTCGGCGATGGAATGAAGTTGCGGAGTGGTTGCGCCGGGGTAAGGCTGAAGCTCGGTGTGCAGCGCCGATAAACAGGTGGGGTCCACCCGCTGGCTGCGGTGACCTGGGTTCCCTGGGGAAGGGGGTATGTGCGATTACATAAGTCGTCCCGTCTTTCCTCTTGGAGCTACCCGGGTCATCCCTGACTTGCCAGCCATTACCTAGGTACCTGGGGTAGGTATGCGCAGCGCAGCGCAAGACACAGGGGATGTGCCCCAAGCTTGCAGGAGCTCGAGCTCGCTAGAGCTGCTACTTACAGCGCAGTATACCGGCCTAAGTAGGCCGGTAGATGCTAAATAAAACGCTAGCAGAGCTGGAGCCGGAGCTGAAGCTTACTAGGAAGACCCTGCCATTGGTGAGTGCTCCCGCCTTGCTGCCTGTGTTCACCTCACCTCACCTAAGGCAGGCGGTGGCTGGCAGGCACCTACCTCGAGGCAAGCATGTCCATCTCCATCTCTTCCTCATAGCCCATTCTCACTCCTAGCTGGACACATTATGCTGCGCAGTACGGATACTCCGTATGATCCGCGAAAAAGGGCCTGAGCGTTGACGGCGGATGTGACGGTTACGGGAGGATCCTGTCGGATCACCCTCCCATTGAAACTCTGTTCGACCTCATCTCTCATCTCGCCTCGGCGGACCGCTGACCGCTGACCTGATACCACCGCAGATGGCCTGCCTGGCCTGATCAAACAAGGTCCAAGACATGCTGCTCCATGGCTATTCGAGGCACCGGGTTCGAGATGACGCCGTCATTCCACCGTAGCTATTTTGTTACCAATCCCCCTTTCGCTCGGCACAGCGATGAGTCGACTGTCTACATTGCAGCGCATCGTCAACAACACGTCCATTACTTTGAAATCTCTCATCATTATTCCAAACGGAGGGCAAGCGGAGGGCAAGCGTCGTTGCCATTCTCCAGGGGTCTGCAGACATGTCGTGGCCTTCGACACGCACATGACCCGGCCGATCCCCTCACCTTGCAGTAGCACAATACACTCGTCGAACCATTGAATTCGCCGCCGTGGTCCTGTCTGCCTGTCCGCTGGCTGACATGCGTCCTAAATAGCTGTCAAAAGCCTATCATTTGCTCTGCTCCAGCCTACGAGAGCACCTTGATATCCACCTCTGAGCACATCACGACGCACATCAACTCATTCACGTCGCACACGCCCCTCTCGCTCTTGGCCCGGCTGATGCGACGCAACACAAGACGCGTGCAATGGGGCCCTAGAGGGTACACCGCATGATAGGGGAAAAAATCAAAGACATTCGAATAAGCAACGACACCACCGCGTGCCACGCTGTGGCTCCGAGACAGTTGGTTGGTTACACGAGAGCCGCCACGACAGATCCTTGAGCCACCTCGACCTCGACCGCCAACTAACACTCGTCAACCACGACCAATCTCCGCCCACTCCCCCCGTCCGCCGTCTGTCTTACAGGCAGGCTGCTGTCGCATACCTGCGTTGGAAAACACTCCGCTTTGGGATCAATCAAGACAACTGTTTCTCGCGACATGTTTGCTTTTTGATGCTTCTGCTACTGAGTCGTCGACTTCGCCATGTATTCCCCAGGCTTGGAATCTTGTCTTGGTTCATGTGGCCGCCGTGCGTCGCATCACTACTACAGAGACAGCCTCCACTAATCGACGAACAAATCACCAACCGAAAACATCGTTTAAGCACCATGGTCAGGGCCATACTGTGTACAGCACCCGTCGCGCACCTCGACAGGGATCTTCTGCATGGGCGAGAGGGCAGACAATGGCTAGCCAGCCAGAGGCCACCTTCAAAGGGAACTGCAGTATCTTACATTCAACACATCGACAGTCAAACACACCATGGCCTCAGATGGTGGCATCCGAGATACTGCCCGGTCGACGCGGTTGGGGATACAAACAGCCGACAGGCGCTACCGTTACGGATGTCTACACCTATCTCATATCATTTTCTTTCCCAAGGCGACAATGCCATATTGGCATGTTATGCTGCCCTAGCGCAGTTCACTAATCGGCAATCGACGGACGCTATCAGATTTCCTCAGATTACCAACAGACTCATCCCTGCCGATGGTGTACTCGACGCCTTGTCCGCTGGCTGGCCCGCCGAGCACATGCGATGGATGCAAAAGCATCATCATGGCCATGGCTGGGAGACGCCCCGGAGGACTTTGCTTTTCCCGCTCGGCTGGCACTGATATTTCTGGCATGCCATCCGTCCCCGGTCCGAATCTTCTGTCCATACAGAGACCATCCTTACGCAGTAAGGTACTCCGTACCATGATAACGGCATGGCACGCTCGCAAACGTCCACCCCTTCTCTCGTCATTTTTCAACAATGACAGAATCACTCAAACGAGATGGCCGCGCAGCACACCGCAGCACCGCTCACATGCGCGGCGACTCTCTGGCTCTTCCCTACGTCTCAAGCGTCTCGTCTGGCTCGAAGTACCTCCAAGGTCAAGTGACTTTTCGTAGACTTTTGAGCGACTTTGCCCCAAGCCCTCGACAAGAAGCACTCTGGCTCGCACTATAACTGCACTGCACTGCACTTGCCATTACCTGCAGGAAATGAGCCACATCACCATGCTCCATGGCTCGATAGCTTCTCATTGGGTGACACGCCCTTGTCGGTGAAGCTGTCCATCTTGTATACACTCCCCCCTTGCACTACTGGGCTATCCCCTCGCACGCTGCGTTCCCCCATGCCGCCTATGAGTGTCCCATCGACTTCAGTTTTCCCCATAATCCCACGATGGCCGCCATACGTCGGAGAAGTGAAAATCGCATCGCTCCTAGTTCATCTAAGCTCCCTCCCTTATCCAGGAAAATCACACCTCCATGCGACAACCCTCCCAAGGGTCCAGACGCGGCGGTATGGAACTCCCGTGCCTTGCCGCTCCCCGGTCCCGTTTCTGGTCTGGACGTCTCACAGTAGCGTAGCCTCCCGCGTCGTCCGTCCAGCCGCTGTTCTCATCCTCTGTTTCCCATGCCAAGCTAGTGATACCCATTCCAGCACGCATAATGGACAGTCTCTTCCTCGATAGCCCGGGCAGGGCAAGCCACCTTGTCTTTACCGCCGCCAGGCACCCCGAGCTACCCCGGCAGAGGAGCAGCCAGGCCGACACAATTCCATGGTCCCGGATCTCTCTCTCCAACTCCAACTGAGCTCGAGGATCTTCCTCTAACGTTTGCGCCAGGCGCGCCACGACACGGCAGCAGACAGACGGGAAGGACGCCACTACGCCTCTTCCATCCGCTCATTTCCAGATCAACTCAGCTCCAGATCAACTCACTGGGCCAGGTCGGATATTTTCTCAACGTCAAGACCAGAGGCGAGCGTCTAGCTGAAGCTGCGAATGGTGCGCTTCGCTCCGCTTACGGCAGCTTCACACCGTGCTTGCCGCCATCGCCGCCCTATCACCTCGCTGGCACGACACCAACTCAGTCACATCGGCTCTGTCACCCTCGTATCCGAAGCACGCGCTCCCACGGTACATGTTCCAGCCTTGCAGGCAGCAAGTCCCGCTGTCGGGGTCCTGTCCTGACACCCCCATCACTCGCATCACATCACTCACATCCGTTCATCTCCCTTCCAATGTGTGTCCGTGAATGGGTGTGCAAAGTGAGGCGACAGACAGCGTGTGTGGTTGAAGCCTGGCCTAGGTAGCCACAGCGGTAGATGGCTGGGGGTTTGGGTTGGCGGCTGTCACTTTGGTGGAGGCGGAACCCCTTGTCATGCCAAAACCCTCCATGACGGACGGCAACTCTTGAGCTGACCGTGTACTCTCTAGCTGCGCGCACAATATGTATCCGTAGAGTGAAGAGCTAAGGGGCTACGGCGGCAGGATCTCGTCCAGCCAAGACCTCGGGCACCATTGATCACTTCGAGGTGGTGTCGAGCCCTCGACACCCGCCGGTCCCATCCACACCCATCACGACGCTGACGGAAAATTCCATGATTTCGTCGTCGGTGGTTTTGGTAGGAAAAGTCTCCATATCGTCTGCACCCATCTCCATTTCGCACTTGCTGCCGTGTTCCCACTCATTCTTTCGCACGTAAGACTTGCAGCAGTGCACGTTCTCGTTCTGGTGCAGAAGTAGGGTCGCATCTTTCTTCAACTAGGGGAGGGGCCCATCCCCCCCCCGGCCAATGCGCGACCCGCCGAATCGGGATAGTCAATGCCAGGCAAGAGGGTGTTGCGATGGTGAGAGTCGCCCTGCTTTATCGATATCAACGCTTGCGTGGAATGGAACTTGCACTAGTACCTAGGTAGCATGAGGGATGATCCGATCCGGCTGGCGATGGTATCTGCACATACTCTTCTTATTTGTACGCTGGGAATGCCCGGTGGTGGTTTGGTAAATAGCGGCCCAATATCTTGTTCTCGGTACAAAGTCACTGTTCCCGCTACGTTGGACGCAGGGGATGATGGGTAGATGACTGCTCGCCATGCTACAAGTCAGGGTTGGGCTGGACTAGTCCGAACAGGTGATGGAAGTTCGTAATCAGTTTCCACGCCAAACATCATATCTATACTTCTTTCTGCCTGGCGACGAAGGGAGACGGTGTACGATAATGGGAGAGTGACAATTTGGGAAGAGACTTGCACGTAACGAAGCCGGTAGAAGAGTTGGCGATGTTTACAAAGTTAAGAAAGTGTTGGAATATTGGTTAACAGGGCTAATGAAAATCTCCAACCCCAGAAACAAGCACTCAAGCAACACGTTTGCGAAAGCATATCAATGTTTGTAACAGTATTATGATGATTTATTCATTAGGTCATCAGGCTATGGTACTAAAGTACTAGGTATCAATCCATCGTCCATCGCATTTTCACAAATAGAGGAAAAACCACAAAGCCGATTACAAGCCGCGGTGCAACTCCTGAGGGGAGACCTTGCTGTTGCGCCTCGCGCGGTTGTGACCGTGGTCGTCATGCGCGATCTGAGGCTCTCCGATGTGCTTAGCCAGAACGGAGGGCGGAACCTGAGCGGCGTCGGTAGGGTCCTTTGCAACACCCGTCGAAGCGGTGTTTCTGGGGTTGCAAGTTAGTGTTTGTGTTCTGTTCTGGCTGTCGCGCACAATCGGACGCATCGTTCTCGGAGGTGGTATCGCTTACGACTGGGCGTAGGTCTTGTCACCGCCAACGGTCTTGCTGCCGTCGAGGTCGGAGTCGACGCGAGGGTCGGCCTTGTTCAGGGCATCCGACTTGTGAGGGCCGGCAGTGTTGGGGGCGGGACCGGTGCCGTGAGTACCTCCGACGGTGGCGCCAGCCTTACCGAGGCCGGTGGAGGCGCCGTGGACCCCAGAGGTGCCGTGAGTGTCGGTGGTGGAGTGGGTGCCGGTAAGACCGGATCCAGTGGCGCCGTGGGTGCCAGTGGTACCGTGAGAACCAGTCAGACCACTGCCGGGCGCGCCACGGTGGTCGCGGTCAGAGTCGACGCGAGGATCAATCTGGTTAGCGGCACGGTTGCCGTGGGGGCCGTGGGTACCGGAAGGGTCATCGTAGCCGGTGCGAGCACCGGAGCCGGTGAGACCAGAAGAGCCGTGGCTGCCAGTGAGACCGGAGCCAGTAGTGTTACCGTGAGAGCCGGTCAGACCGGAGCCGGTGGTGCCGTGGCTGCCAGTAAGACCGGATCCACCAGTGGTGCCGTGGCTGCCAGTGAGGCCAGAGCCAGTGGTAGTGCCGTGGCTGCCAGTGAGGCCAGAGCCAGTGGTGCCGTGAGAACCGGTCAAACCGGAGCCGGTGGTGGTGCCGTGGCTGCCAGTGAGACCAGAGCCAGCGGTGCCGTGAGAGCCGGTCAGAGCGGAGCCGGTCAGAGCGGAGCCGGTAGTAGTGCCAGTGGTTCCGTGGGAACCAGTGAGACCAGAGGTGCCGGTAGTGCCGTGGGTACCGGTCAGGCCGGAGCCAGGAGCACCGCGGTAGTCACGGTCGGAGTCGACACGAGGGTCGGCCTGGTTGGCAATGCGGTTGCCATGGGGGCCGTGAGTGCCCGAGGGGTCATCGTAGCCAGTGGTAGTGTTGTGGGAGCCGGTCAGGCCGGAAGTTCCAGTGGTTCCGTGAGTGCCAGTGGTTCCGTGAGTACCAGTGGTACCGTGGGAGCCAGTGAGGCCGGAAGAACCGTGGGTACCGGCGGTGGTATGAGTGCCAGTGGTACCGGTGGTAGCACCGGCAGGGTTGGCGCGGTGGTCACGGTCAGAGTCAACTCTGGGGTCGGCAGCGTTGCCAGCGCGAGAGCTGTGGGGGCCGGAGGTGCCCTCGGGGGCCTCGTGCTTCTTGTCGGAGTGGAGAGCCTCCTTGACCTTGTTGACGATGGAAGACATTTTGGCTGGTGATTTGCAATTGGGGTATCAAGAAATGACTTTGGACAGTTGGTTGGAATAGGAAAAAAGTGGTGTTTGTTGTTTGTGTGCGAGTTGGTTTGCTTGCTTGGGTATCTTGGTTTGTGATGATGAGAGAAGAGAAAAAGGCTGGAGAGAGGGAGGTTGAGGGAGGTTATATAGAAGTGGAAGGAGCTTGGAGAAGCTGCGAGTTGCTGCTCCTTCCCGATGGCAGATGGCAGAATTGGATCGCGATCCGGGTTGGCGGCGGCTGCCTTCCCTCAAGCCATGGACCATGGGCCACGGCATGGCCTGACCTGCAACAATCAAGGAAGCTGCATCACGTCGCCCGAGCTTGTCTCCTTTGCCGACCTGGCTGGCCAGCAAGACGACAACGCCCACTGGCTGTCGGTACCTAGGCAACTGCTCTCTCCCTGCCCGTTGGAGAAAGTCAATGTCCACCCAAAAAGGCGAGACAGAGAGCGTATCCGTACGGCTTGGTGCCCTTACTTCATACGTCGTCATAGGTCTTGGGAGGAAGCTGCGGCATCGGGATACAAGCTTCCAGGTGTCAACCACTGGGGTCAAGGTGTTGTGGCGCCGGTACGACTGCTCCGATGGAGACCGGGGGTCCTGGCCAATTGAGGGAAGCCGGTGAGCTGCGCAGGTACTGTATGGACCCAGTTTGCCATGGCTGAGATGACGACCCGCGACCAGCGTCTGGCGTGACACGTCTGGCTTGTTTCCGTCAAGCCTCTGCATCCTGGATCCGCAGCTCGATGAGATTGAGAATCTCCCGTTGGCACATGGAAGATATTCGGATGGTCCCCTTGGACCTGGGCGGTACAGAGAATACGTAAGAAGTCAAGGATTTATCGTCATCGGCGGCGGCCATGGCGGGTCACGGTGGTGAAGACGAGTGAAGATCTGTGGCTAGTGACGTTTAAGGCTGGGGAATGGGAGGTGCAGAGTGGCTAGACGTGGACACCTTGCCTACGATCAGGTACGCTACCAACACGTGGAGGGATGTAGCTGTCTGCTGCGCGTGCCTGTTCGTCCCTCCGTTTCACCCAAGCGTGATGAGCTGGCGGGGTGAGATCAAGCCAAGGTACGTACAGTAGCGGGTGGGGCAGCAGCAGCGGGCGAAGGCTCTACGTCTACAGACCACGCTTGAGCAGGTATACTACCGTAGGAAAGCGTACCGGTTGCCGCGCGTCGTGTCTCACGGAGGCTACTTGGACTGCGGTAGCACAAAACGCCGGAGCTCAGGCTAAACAGGTATGGGCTGTAAGGCAAGGCAGTAACGGCAAGGCGTTTTCTGTCCTCGTACCCGGTACACCAAACGTGAATTCAAGGCAGTGGTAGTACGAGCAAAGGCGTGCTCGACGGGTCCGAGGTCGGTACCAAAGGCTATGTCGTCGTAGGACCTTCTTCCAGTGGCTGCTACAGGCCACGACTGCAGCTCGTTGTCACTGATGTTATCAGTATCTAAGCAGGTGCATGGGTACAGGAATTATTAGGTGGAGGTGAACTGGTTTGACGTTCCCGAGAGACGCGACACTCTAAAAATCAAGGCAGGGCAGCAGCGGAAGAAACCCCGCCAATGACGCAGCACGGATGCTTGCCGATCCGCCCCTCCTGTGGCGTAAGCTGTCTCGTTTTGGAATGGCGTTGTTGAATCAGCATCGAGATGTGGCTGGTTGCCTCTCAGCTCATGGTCTCGGCCCCCAAATCCCCGCAGCAAGCTGGTAGTGTGGCGTCACCTGCTCCACACGATGCGGTCATAGGCATCTTGCCACGTACAGAGTAGAGCTCTCAGCTCTTCCACCTCCAGACCTCCTCAGGTCGCCCCCAGGACGGACGTGCTCTTACTACCTCGCCTTTCTTACCTGGTCGGAACCCCGCCTAAACGCGGCATTGCGGGGCATTACGCCATGCGGCTCTCATCAGAGACTTGATCATCACCGCTGCCATTCTTAGCAGCTATCTAGGTACTATGTACAGTAAGTATCTGCTGCTGACGCCGCCAAGGTTCCTTTCCACTCTTTTCATCTGCCTAGTTACATTATCAGTGCTATCGTTTGTCGTCTTCTCCCGCCAGCAGCCGCGTTGCAATCGCGGCCAGAAATAGCCATCATGATCGCCAGAATTGGGTCATTGTCATGTCCATTTTGCGCAATTCCCATCCCTCCTTGCCTCACCTAGCCGCCAGTCCCTTACATCAACCTCCTGTCTCATCACGCCAATCCCCCCGCATTCTCTTCGCGCACACGTGACCTCTTAATGATCTACCCCATTTGCCGCTAAGCTAACCACGCAATCTGCACGCCGTTTTCTGTATGTCGCCGCACATTTCCAACAGCAGCCGTCTGGGAAGCAAACGACCTGCTCCTACCAAGAAACCAGTTTTGGCACGGGGCGTCTAGCTGCTTCTTTTGGCCAAAGCTCGGGGCCCAGCTGGCTTGAAGCGGTCTGGCATCCTTTTGCCTGGTAGCGTTGCCGCCGAACCGCCGCGGGGCCTTTGCTGGATCGTGGATCGTGGAATTCTATACAGATCTCGACTGAATAAACGTTCTACCAGCGCTGTTCTGCGGCGTGATACGTGATATCCACTGCAAATGGTACAATGGCACGATCCTCACGGGCAGGGGCGCTTGTGTATTCCACCCCGCCTGAGAAATTGGGAAGCCGCGCTAGAGTCTGAAGCGAAGTATGGAACAGGTGGAAATCCTGCTTGACAGCGAACTCGCCCGTTGGAGGCACGTCCACAGCGCCAGTGCCAGGTCTGGGCCGTTCCAAAACAGACTCGCGCCCCTGGAAACGAGGACTAACAGTCATGGGAGCAGCTATTAGCCATCACGAAACTCCGGCTTCCCGTCTTCTCGCGGAACAAGAATGCTCGTTTCGGAATCCCGTGCCCACTCCGATACGAGGCGGTCAGCGGGCTCCAGATCGTGCAACCGAGGCCCACTTACAATGACGATTGGCCATGCACCTGCAGCATTTGCTGCTGAGTTTGCTTGGCCCAATTCTGTTGCTAATGGGTATTGCCGTTTTCTCATTTCGCTTGCTACCGCTCTGGGAGACTAACGGTTCCTCGAGCTGTACGTACGTCATTTCGAGGACGCTGGTTGTGCGGTGGCGCGCTGCGTCTTATTACAGTCATGGTCTTGCGCAGTTATCTACCCATCTTTGAGAACCCTGAGAGCATACCACTGTTCAAGCTCAAGCTCCTGCGGCATAAGCTCGGTCCATTCAGCCAGTGGCCCATTGAATAGACCGGGCCGTGTCCAATACATCCTGGATACACCGACTCGTCCGAATACTTCGACGTGTTAACATGCTTTTGAGACATCCTTGTAAAACGCTTCTGAACTAGCTATCATCTTCGGCCAACGGCTCGCACGTCTCGAAGGCTGATGACAACGTCCGTCCGCGCAAGTCGCCGGCCAGCCGCTGCACCTCTTCCTAGCATCACAGTAGACATGAATGGTCGTCTCAAAATCGGACTCTGTGTAGCTGATGTAGGCGCCAGGAAAAGTCATGAGCTCTTACTGTGACTGTCTCTCTCGAAGGGTCTGCCAAGTCGCCGGGTAAAGATAATGAGCCAGCACATGACCTGCGTCGTCTGTGACCTCTTCCATATATATATATATATATATATCGTGAAGCCCATTGCCAGGCAAAACAGGTGAACAGGATGAAATGTTGCCTATATGGCGTAAGAGATCACGGGACCAAGAATGGCATTTTGTCCTTGGAGTATACGCAACAGCTCGGGCTCGTATATGGCGTACAGCCAAGTTCTGATTGTTTTCTTCGTCGACTCTCTGAGCAGCAGCAGGATTTCAGAGAGCATTGGCTCTTTTTCGAAAAGGCACTGCCTCCTCTTCGAGAGGTACTGGCTCTTCGTGTGACAACGGCGCTTATTCGGAAGGCACCAGCTCTGCTTGGAGAGGCGCAAGCTCTTCCACAGTCGGCATCGGACCGGGACGAGCCGATGTCATCGGCTCGATCCCTAGAAACTACGGGGCTTGTTCTGGAGTCATACAGTCGACAGGGTGGGTCCTCCATGTCCTCTTTCTTGGACTTCTTTCTTTTGACCATAGCTCTCGATGTCTTCGCGGAAATCGTCACGTTCTCAACCTCATGTACGCAATGGCTAGGAACTCTTGTGACCTTTCAAGGGCAAATAACTTCCAGTCGAATACGTGTCGTTCGCACTCACACACCGACCTGCATGCGCAAGCCTACCTACATCGCTATGCTTCTCAGCAGACGTATTTGCCAGCAACAGCAGTACGCAGGTCTCCAACACCAATTTCCCCCTCACGAGGTAACGTGATTTCAGCTTTGTGAGACTGCTTGATGAAACTTGCTGTGCTTGCCCTTAGCTTCGCTACCATGACCTATCAATCTTATTGTTGAGTGGCACGCAATCTGCTTACGACGCTCGAGCCAAATGCTGCTATAGAGTTGAGAGTGTATATAGCTTTCAAAGTGATACTTGGGCTGCTTGGGCTGCTCGCGCAAATATTCAACTGACGATGTGGCTCTCTTCGTCGGGCAGCAGTTCAGTTGAGATTCCCATCATTCTTAATACCTGAGTGGCACGCAATCTGCTTACGACGCTCGAGCCAAATGCTGCTGTAGAGTTGAGAGTGTGTACAGCTTTTAGAGCGATCCCTCCGCTGCTTGGGCTGTTTGGGGAGAGATTTAAACTGACGAAGTCGCTCTTTCAGTCCGCGCAGCACATGAGCTCGCTCCTCGGAAAGCCTCGAAAAACTGACGTGTCTGAGCGACAACGACATTATATTACGTGTCCCATTTCCCCCCGCACCTGTTGAGTTTGCGAGGGCTATCCGACACTGTGGCAAGGCCTTCGATACCTCTATGTGATGTTTCCCAATGAGAACTCCTATGCTCTAAGGATGACACGTAAATCTACGTCCGCTTTGAACAGATGCTTTCTAAATGACCTCAATAGCTAGCTGACCGTAACAGTTCAGTGGGCGATTGTATCCGTTACAGTGCATACCATACAGTATACTGCACTTTTCACCCAACGGGTAAACCCATCCCTAACTTCTGATGCACTTTCGGGACCTATTATTCTCACGAACCGACTAGATCTTCACGTACTTATACCTCCAAAGCCTCCTACCTTTCTTTGCTACATCCCACATCATTAAACCCACCACCTCTGAATCAGCCATGAAGCTAAGCAGCATCTTCTTTTTGGGCACTCTTGTGCGCCTTTCAGCCGCCGATGCAGGAATGTGCTATAACAACGAGTGCAGCACGACAGTTTATATAGAGAATGGGCGTACTGCCATCATGACTGCTCCCGACTGGGGCAACGCCCACGCCCGTTTCACCTGGCTGCAAATCAGTCCCTTCGGTGCTATTTACCTGTCTGTGGAAAGTACAATCCCTACACCACTCACCGTGACGGTGACTAGGGGGTCTTTCTCGCAGACAGATTTTGTCGCACCCGGTGGTGCCTTGTCGATACATCTGGAGGGACAGCGCTGGCAAGACTGGGTCTCGCAGCTAGCCAGGGTTGACGTCGTCTTCCGCCAAGGCCCCGATACGCATTTCCCGGAAGCTGTCAAGAAACCTTCCGGTCTCAGACCCCCGACTGGTTACAAGAAGCCGAGTCCTCAAAAGCCAAAGACGAAAAAGCCGGGCCGGCGTCAAGCAGACCCTGGAATCGACGACGAACCGGTCTCGGTTCCTGAAAGACCACCGAAAAGGCTGGAAAAGCGACCAAAAGGCTGTATACCAGGAAAGTGTCTATCATATTGGGATGAAGCCTGATTGGCAAAGTTACAAACTCAGAGCTACCAGCTTTGACATATGAGATTGGCTCGTTACTATTGTGATATGTATGGATTGTACAGGAACTTTGTCAATTTATAAGGTCGGATGAGGAGGAAGCCCCAATCTGAGGAGGAAGCCTCAATCTTATAGTGTTGATCAGCAATCAGAATGGATAACTTGTTTAGAGAGCTTACTTGTGGAAGTTTGACTTTGGCTATCTATCAAAAGTGATAAATGTGTGTAGAACAAGGGGCGAATATGTGGCGAGTTCGAAGGTACACCTCTAATAGTATAAAACTTAAAACATATTTCCTCCCTTTTTAGGGTCTCTGTAGGCAAATGTCGTAAAAAGGGCCCGGTGGTGCGGCTACCGGTTTAGACCCAGCCCCGACCTAGAAGCTGTATGCATACGGATGCCACAAGGTGACGGAGTGACAGCTAGGTGCGCAAACTTACTGGCGTAGGTTACGTGATGGACTACATAGTACAGCGTACTGGTGGTAGCTTCGAAGTATTGAACTTACCGCAGCGGGGATGATGCGGTGAACTTACCGTAGTAGTGCTCACGGCGTTGACCCACGCCGGCCGGCTACTGACCACACTACCGAACGTAACGGCGTACCTTGATGATGCCAGCCACGTAGATAAAAGAGAGCGACAGAAGACCAGCCGGCAGTCCCTCTCTCCATCCTTGGAGCGCAAGTCAACAGCCGTCTTCGACACTATCTTTTGTCTATATAGCTAGTATTATTGAGATACGCCGTCACATTCACTAGCCTTCCCCGGATCGCCCGGTGGGCCATCGCTGGACGTCTTCCCCGATTGTGGGTCTACAACTGGTGTCCGGCAACGGTTGGTCTGAACAAAGGCCGATGCGGCCGTCAAGCGATTGGAGAAATACGGCCGTGCAGCTCTGGGATACAGGACGGTTGGTTGAGCGAGCGAAATGTAATATTGTGTAATTATTAATGTCATTCGCAGATGTTAGTGTGAAAACAATTGTTTGCACGTAGGTGTAACGCGTTCTTTTGCAAGATTGTTTAAAGTAAGTTCGCATTAAGGTCGTGATGCTACAAGGGCCCGGGTATTATGGGGTATCGAGTGTTCCGGACTGAAGCTACACGCCATCCATCCTTTGCTACGAGCCGCTTGACATGGAAAACAGAGTACAGCAACGACCATCCCAACTCCTCCAACAAATCGACCTATCCGTCAAGAACATGTCGTTTCGACTTTGAGAGAGGGGAACAAGTATTAACACCAGTCGCGTTGGCCGGAAATAAAGAAAAATTCGTAAGACACACACGTCCCTTAGACGCGGGAGTTGTACCAGCGGCGACGGGCGCGAGGGGCGCGGCTGTCAGCGACGGCGGTGCGGCGGCGCACCCAAAAGAGCCCGATGAGCGCGGACGCGAGCCAGACGATGGCGGACAGGAAGGCAAAGGCGATGTTGGCCTTGTGGCGGCCGCAGTCGTCGCCGCGGGGGGCGATGTTGGACCAGTCAAAGACGGGGCCGCAGCCGTCGCCGACGAGGTTGACGAGCAGGCCAAAGGCGACGAACCAGAGGATGCTGAGGAAGATGTCCATGGGCCAGTGGACGAAGCTGGCGGAGAAGGGGAGCAGCCATACGAGCGCGAAGACGAGCGAGATGCTCGACACGACGATGGTGTAGATGAAGCGGCCGTTGGTCCACGACGAGGCCTGGTCGTTGGCGTGGAGGTACGCGCCGGTGATGCCGGTCACGATGGCCGCGAAGACGAGCTGCGCGGCGCGCAGGGTGAATTGGACAATTCTGTCGAGGGCCATTGTGGCTGGTGGCCTGGGGTGTGTTGGATTAAAATTGGGTTATTGGAGGAGGAGTTGGGATGGTTTGCTGGGTTGGGATGGTTGGTGTTGCGGAAAGGTTGCTGATCTGTCTTGGTTTGCGTGTGTCTGAGAAGCGAGAAGTGTGGGTGAGAGGGTGAAGATGGATGCTGTATTTATCGACTTTCCTGGATAGGCCAAGACTGGACGTGATCATGGTGTGAGTGCGTGTAAGTGCGAGCCAGCGCCGGAGTGACACATCAGGATGACGCCCTGCCTGGAAAGCAGGTTTGGGACTAACTCAAGCGATGATGCCCGCTGCGAACTCGAGCCACGTCCTGAACCTCGTCACCGCGCGCCGAGAAAGCCAGCGCGTCCGTTTGCTTTTCTTGGGTGCTTTCTCCGGTTACTTGCTACATGTCTAGAACGGGGTTTGGGAGCATAGTGTTTAGTAAAAGTGGTGTAACGAATAAGTCCCGAGACCATCCCTCTGCAGGAGACCCTGCCAAGATGGGGATCCATCATCCGGCACATGAGCCGCGAGTAAAGGGAGGCAAGACGAACGTGTGAGTGGAGAAGGCGGACGGACGTCACCGGTCCTGCGCTGCGCTGCGTGGCACACGCTGTCGAGAAACGTTGTCTCCTTTTTCTGCATCGCTAAGAAACCAACTGGAACGGACGGCAGCCCAGCAAGCGAACCGGCGGCTTGGTTACCCTGTATCTGCATGCCTGGACCGCCGTGTGAGGTCATCATGTCCCAGGTAGGCACAGGAGAAATTGGCAGACGAACGGACAACAATCGGGGGTTTTCTCAAGGCTGTGGTGGGGGGTCATGATAGGCCGGCGCTTGCTTGCCTCCATCCCGGCCGTGAGGTTTGAAACAAGCCTCTTTGGGAGGGGCCGTGATGTGAGTCGACCTTGTCCTACCCTAGAAAGAAGGGCCGCCGGTTGTATGGATGGGGTGGGCAGGCTTGGATGGCAGGATAACCTTGGGATAGCCACTGTCATTTTGAAATTTGCATGTTGTCAGCCAATGCGCGTGGTTCGCTGGGCGAGAGGGCTAAATCCAAGGCTAGAGGAGTCGAGACTGGTGAGCCAAGCAGCAAGAAGCTTCAAGCTGCGAGACGTGGCTGGTTTGGTATGACCTCATCCATCACTGACACTTGCCTCGTCGCCTGATGTGGTCGTCAGCCAATCCTCGCGGAACCTGGAACTTTCTAAATGAGTGATTCAATGAAGTCGCGGCATCCTATCCTCATGCACTTGCAAGGAATCACAGGATTGTGGCGATCGCAATGTGGCTTGCGCAGGCCCAGGTTCCTCGGATCAGCGAGGGAAAAGCACATAACAGTAAAGATGGACCGTCACGAGGACGGAAAAATGGACTGATCGGTGTGGCTAGTGCCGGAGGCTGACGAACTCAGGTCGCTTGTAGGAAATTCGGGTAGCAATGTCGTCGTCCAAGAGGATCAGGGGGACTTTCGGTGACCAAATGAGTGTGACGTCATTTGTAATCTGCTGCAAGCCATCGCCCAACCAGCTTCAGCCACATGATCGCGAAGCCGGCCTGCTCAAGCCTGCCATCCACTCATCGCAAATGAGTCCAATCTTTGCTCATTGGGCTGTGTTGCAATAAGCAGTGGCTGGGCTTGGTTCATCAGGTGGCGGCCAAGTCGGGGTTGCACCGCTTCTTGCGTGGTTGCTAAACACATGCAGCGCATCGAAGCACTAACGAGAGAGTGAAGCACTTTCATGTCGGCACTTGTAGCCCTGTGCTCTCTCATCAGGTCGGGATCAAGCGCTGGCGCCGGGAAGCTCCAGGCTCGTCTCGATTGAGAGTCGACGTCTCGATCTGGCCGTGTGGTGGATCGCGCCACGCGTTCGATTGGGGGACATGATGTGGTCCAAGACCAGGAATGGCAGGATTGTGCCGTGCAGCCACACCACGGCAAAATCAGGCTTAGAGGAAATTCTGTTCATCCGAGCGCCTGTCTACATAGTACAGCAGAAGCAGCAACGGTGAAAGATGCCGGGCACGTATCGGCCGACTCCGGAACATATCGGCCGAAATAGTACCTCGGCCCGCCCGGTCATTTTCGGGATTATATGGGTCTGTTCCGGCTCGTGCGGCGGAGGTCTACCCCACACTTCCTCAATGGCCCCACAAAGTACCGGCCCCCGCATGTCTCGGAAAGTTCCTGGAAGCTTAGGTGCGTCTGTTTTCGGCAATTTTCCCTCATACGGTGCTTGAGGATTTCAATGTAAGTTGACTAGAGTCTACCCAGAAAGAATTCGCGGCTTTCATGGCATGCTCTCCCACTTTTACCCATCACCGTAAATATGAAGCCCTCCGGAGCGAACTCGGGCTTTTTCCAGGAGCTTCCTGTCCTGCCCAACCAGTTTTTCGACGACGCTAGCTTCCAAAGAGCTTTCAGGCGTGAGATCACCTGCCGTTACATGAAAGGGACGCCATTAATTGCGCATAGTCTTTGTTCCGAAGCAAGTAGTCGATCGCGTGGACGTCGAGATCGCTCAACTCGGCCAAGACGTCCTTTCCGACCAAGTCTTTGCGTGGGTCACAGATTCTGATAAGAACAAGCCGTATCTCAAAGGCAACGGCCGAGATGCGTTTGGCAGACCCGGATCGGAGCTCGTCGTCGGCGAGGGCTGGCGCAAGTTGCAGGACTTTGGCATCGAGAGAAGAATCGTCCCTGTTGGGTACGACACCTCACTCGGATCGTCGGCTCGCGTCGTCCAGTTCCTGAGACTGCATCTATGGGAAGGTTCAGCGTCGAACGTCCCCTGCCCCTCTGCCATGCAAGACGGCGCGGCCAGGCTGCTGCAGATCCACCTGGCTAAACCGAACCTCGATCTAACTCAGCGAAGAGTGTTGGAAAACGCACTCGGTCATCTCCTTTCGAGAGACACGAAGAAGGCTTGGACCAGCGGGCAGTGGATGACGGAGCGGACGGGTGGAAGCGACGTCTCTCTCACGGAAACCCTGGCCCAGTATGACACAGCGAACCAAGCCGGAATCGCTGATGCGCAAGAAAACATCCCTCTCGGACCGTGGTCCATATCAGGTTTCAAGTGGTTCTCCAGCGCGACGGACTCGGCCATGACTATCCTACTCGCCAAGACGCAAAACGGCATCAGCGCCTTCTTCGCCCCGATGAGAAGACACGACCCTTCGGCCACAACCATGACCGGCCAGCCCAAGGGAGCTGCCGGGACGGAACTGAACGGCGTTCGGATCCAGCGTCTGAAGAACAAGTTCGGCACCCAATCGTTGCCCACGGCAGAACTGGAACTAGACGGCATGCGGGGCTGGCTTCTGGGCCAAGAGGGCCGCGGCATCAACGAAATCAGCACCATCCTGACCCTCACTCGCATCCACTCGGCCGTCGCCGCCGTGGGATACGCCGGGCGCGGCTTGGGCGTCGCCCGAGCATACGCCAAAGTCAGGCAAGTCGGCGCCGGGCGCGGCAGACGTATGCTCCTCTCCGAAAGCCCGCTACACATGCAAACCCTGGCAACCATGACCGGCGAATACCACGGCCTGATGCTGCTCACATTCTACACGGCGTACATACTCGGCCTAGACGAGCATCCAGAATCGCAACTCAAAGCAGCCGACGCCGTGCCCATCACGCCTGACCGGGCGCACACCGCGCCCCTCCTGCGCGTTCTCACACCTCTGTGCAAGGCGTACGTGTGCAAGAAGTCCATCCCGCTGCTGTACGGCTGCATGGAGGCCCTGGGCGGCGTCGGGTACCTCGTCAACGAGGAGACGGAGTATCTCAACCTCGCGCGCCTGTACCGCGACTGCTGCGTGCTGTCCATCTGGGAGGGCACGACGGACGTGTTGGCGACGGACTTTTTGCGCGCGCTGAAGCATCCGAGAGACGGCGGCGAGGCGGTAGCCGCATTGGACGAGCTCTTTGCGAAGAATGACTGGATCGAGCTGAGATCTGGCGGTCGCGGCGGACCGAGTAGTTCGTGGAAAGCAGTCAGGACGGCGTTGACGTCAAAGACGCAGGATGAACTGGCCGGCGACGCAAGGCATATCCTCTGGACTGTGGCGGAAGCGCTCGTGGAGGTGCTCTTGTTCGTCGACGCCCGCAGGGACGAGAGCCAGGCCGCGCGGGATATACTCCGACGCCATCAGCTCGGGTCCGATGGAGTCGTGTGGGCGGGTGAGAATTCGGACGAGCCGCAGGGTAGTAGAGACAGACTCGACCGGAACTTTGCCATTGTGTATGGGCGGTCGAGGTCGGATGCTGCGTTGGCAAAGTTGTAAAGGGTCGTGGTTGCGAAAGCCCAAGAAAGAGACTATTTATTCTGGAACGTTGTGAATGTAGTGATAAATAATGCGCGGGAGACGAGGAGAGGAGGTAGACTAATCCCACGCGGCGTCTCAACCGTCTTCTCGCAAAGCGCATAGCGCCATCTCCTTGCGGGCTCTTTGGGCGAAGCTTGACCACCTTCGATCGTGGGCGGGCTTCGTGATGAAGGAAGTGGTCGAACCCCATGGCCGCACCAAGCGCCGACGGATCCCAGACGGCATTACTAGGCTTGTAATTACCCACCCTATAGGTACCCATGGGTTACCCAGATAATGGGTTGGGTAGAAGCTTTACCCATAGGTCTGACCCAAATAGTTTATGAGGCTATAGGTACCTATAGTATTACCTATAGGTAGCTATAGGTATCTAGCGAAATAGTATTCTAGGTAATAGGTAATTATAAATACCTAGGTAAAATATATTAAAGTATTAAAGGAAAGGTAAATAGTAAAATATAAATAATTTAATATTTAATAATAATAATTAGTAAAGATTATTATATAAGTTATAGCTATTATTTATAATAATTATTTATAATAATTAATACTAATAGTAATTCCTAGTTTTTATAAAACTAATTATTATTACTAATACTTATTCTTTTATATTACTTTGTTTTTCTATATTAATATCTTCTAGTTAAGTATTAATTTTTTATTATTCTATTTAGTATTCTTATTCTATTTATATTTTTATTATTATTATAGAAGTATATTTTAGTAATAATGAAATTTAAATTAGTCTCTAGTTAATAAAATAGTATTAAGATTAAGTAAAAAGGAATAAGAAATAATTAGGCTAATTAGTATATAATAGAAAGAGTTAGGGCTTAAGTTATTAGTAGTATATAAGAATTAGTAAGTAAAAAAATATCTTTCTATATAATAGTAATTTACTTTATATATATAGCTATTAAATTAGTTATTAGATAAAAATAAGTAAAGTAGAAAATAGTAAATAATTAGTAATATTACTTATATTTAAATATTTTTATAANTATTAGATAAAAATAAGTAAAGTAGAAAATAGTAAATAATTAGTAATATTACTTATATTTAAATATTTTTATAAGATACTATTTGATTATTTCTTAAAGAATATTAATAGTAGAAGATTAATAATAGAAGTCTATATAACTAGAAACTTATATAGTAATTTTATAAATAAATTATTAGAGAAAAACTTTTAGAATAAGAAGTTTAATACTTTTTTAGAAATAATAGATTTCTTAAAGAATTATTACTATAAATTATTAAATTTATAGTAATTATTTATAGTAATTAATAGTAAACTTACTATTAGTATAATATCTACGCGTTTTTTTCTTAATAGACTTTTTAGCTAGGGTCTTCCTAATTAGGGTTTTCTAAGTAGTTAGGGTTTTTTAAGTAGTTAGGACTTTTTTAGTAATTAGAGCTTTTTTAGTAGTCTATCTAGCTACTATAGTAGTACTACGCTTATATCCTACTTTTTAGTAAGTTATCTATAAAATAATATTTAATTAGTAAGGTTAAATAAAGAAGGAGAAGTAAATTTATACTACTAAGAGGTAATATTAGTAGTAGTGTTATTATTAGATTTGGTGTTTGATATATTTAATAGAAGTAGTAATTATTTTAGTAATTATTTTAAAGAGGAAGGAGTAAATATTATAAATATTAAAAAATTTAATAT
>QAPF01000305.1:7637-45729 GCA_004367935.1 Colletotrichum sidae | reverse complement strand
TTTTATTTATATAGAATATTCTCTTTTATTTTTAAATTTATATAAAATAATATTTAAATTAAATAGTAAGTAATTTATACTAAGTATTTATAAAATTAGTTAATAATTTGAAAGTTTAAATTATATAAATACTAAATATTAAATAGAAATTTAATATAAATTTTAAAAATAGTATATAATTATATTACTAATCTATTAATAAAAACTTTATAACTTAAGTAAATAGTAATAAATTATAAGAAAATTAAACTAAATACAAATCTCTAAAACTAATAAAACTTTATTACTGTACTTATAAAAACCTTATTAAAAATTCTAAATAAAAATAGTACTACGTATAGAAATATTTTAAATATTATTACTTTTATCTTCTAAAAAGTTTTATTTAGATCCCCTATTCTTACTAGAAGAAGACGTAAAAATAATATTTAAACTGTTAAGTTTTTAGTTACTACTATTACTATCTCTACTATTATTACTTAAAAAACTACTACTATTTCTATTATTATTTATAATAATACTATTACTATTAATACTACTATTACTTTATAAAATAGTATTATTTAGTTACTAATTATTTTAGATAGATATAATAAGGTTAATATTATTATTCTATCTAACTTTATCTAGTACCTCGCTAATAATTAGAAAACACACTCTAACCTAAATAATAATTATATTATTAATAATTACCTAGTAGACCTTATATATACCTAAAATTTATTAGGAATATATTTAGAATATATTTAAAATATATTATATATTAATTTATGTCTTCTTATAGTATTAATACTAGTATTAGGGTGATAGAAATACGACTAAATAAGGTAGTAGTTAGTATAGATAATAGGGAGGTATATAATAATATTATAAATACAAATATAACATTTTCTAATAAATATAAAACCCATAACAGTTTTTATTATAATAAAATCTAGTTATATAGGAATATAAATTAAAATATATTCTAAAACGGATTAGTAGGTAAATAAGAAGACTTATAATACTATTAGAATTAGTTAGAATAACTATTTTAATTAAAATACGATATATTATAGAAATCTTACTTAAGCTATTTAAAAGAATATTATAACTTTTTATAAAAATTTTAAGGTAATAATAAAAAATTATAAATAATATAAATATAAAGTATAATAAGTATAATATAGTAAATTTTCTAATTATTATCTAATTATTAATACTTAATAGTATATTAGATATAAATAGTATAATTTTAATCTTATAAGTATTTTTAAAGTAGTTAATTATAGTATATTAACTACTAAATTTTTAATCTTATAACTTATTAGGAAACCTTAATAAATAAATTGAAATATATTTAATACTTATATAATAGTATAAGTAGCTGCTACCTATATTAGCGCGACAATATACCTTACTAATCCTAATAATTATATAACTATAACTATTAATCTTATAAAAAAGTATTTAGGGGTGTTATTTTTTTATCTTACTATTTAAATACTATTTATATAATCCCTATATAAGAATGTATTAAATTATATTCTAAATATATTCTAAATATACTCTATATTCTTCCTAAAAAAATAAATAAGAATAAGAGATTTATAGAATAATTATAATAAACTATAATTATAATATTATTAGTTAATTTATACTACTATATAAAATAAGTTTATAATATATAAGAAGAAAGCTATCTTTATAATATAATAGATTTCTAATAAGTAATTTAAAAATTTTTAGCTCTACTTTTATTTTCTATAATTAGTAATTTAAAAAAATATAAATTTATTTATATTTATAAATATTATATTATTCCCTATTACTAAGTAACTCTAAGTTACTCCTTTCTAGACTAATAAAAAGCTATTTCTTAACTTTATAGTATATATATAAAATAATTATAATAACTTTTTCCTAAATAATATATTTACTTTTTAAATATAATTAATATATATTCTAAATAATTATACTAAAAAATAAAAAAATAAATAATATTAATAAAATATCTATTAAAAGTATATTTAATATATATTCTAAATAGTTATACTAGAATTATAAAAAGCAAATAGTACTATAAATAGGTTTATTAGAAGTATACTCTATATATACTCTATATATATACAATATACATTCTATATATATATAATATACATTCTGGATAGTAATACTAATAAACTAAAAAAATAATAGTATTTTTAGTGTAATTCTTATAAATATATTTTATTTATATTATAGCTAATTATTAAAAAGTTATAAAATTACTCCCTACTAATATAGCCCTATAGTAATGGTCAGGTCAGGTCAGTAGCAATAGTCAGGTCAGGTGAACTAAGTACCCAATAGTTGGGTGAGATGTAGTCTCTCCCGGAAGGGTCCAGATGTGGATGTGGTCTCGGAAGCGGGTGTAGGCCGGGCGATCAGGTCCACAACGTTGGGCTCCGCTTGACCATGTGCTCGGGTCTGAGCCCGACTCGTGTTCGGGGCGCTTAGTCAGAGTCTCAGCAGTGATGTTGTGAAGCTATTCGGAAAGATTGGGGGGGTCCCGGTTGCCAGAAGTTCTTTGCCTTCAGTAGCCTCAACAGACCGTTGAGCCAACTATCGACACACAAGCTCGACAATCGCAACAGAGGCCCAGGCTGCGAATTGGTACCATGTTGCTCATCGTGTCCAATTCGCTAAAAGGCGCTGCTGTCGACGCTGTGAAAATAACGGGTCATCATCTGTGGTGACGATTACAATGTGAAGGATCTTTGTGCAAGCGACGAGTACCCAGCCATTGACACGCTGTTGTTCCACCTTCGACGCAAAAGCCGGTGGACACGGTGAGGAGATTTATGAGTGGGAAGGCTTTGAGTGAGGGGGGGGTCTATGAGATGAGTTACAGCGATGAGTGAGGTGAGCGCACGGCCACACACTCACCAACGCGACGACCTCAGGACCGAAATGAAGCAGCTCCAATCATGAGAAATGACCTCGTGAACTCCGAGGATTAGCTGTTGTCTTCCTGCCCCAGGTCGGACTCACCACCCCCACGTGTTGCCGACGACAGCGCGCTTACTTGGAACGACGTAACCTACAAAAGCTTTGAGGCCTATGGGATTCTGCAATGAAGAGCGTAAAGCATGAAATGCAGATAAGCAATGTGTGCCGATACAAATACTGCCTGTGGGTGACCCGACAGGGAGTTGCAGTCTCGTATTCGGTTTCACGCCGTCGGGCCACGAACTTCTCCGAAAAGGACAAAACCCCGGGCTCCGTAGGCTGACAAAAGTGCTAGGGATCGAATACGATGTGCGAGCCAGAAAGGACGCGTAAATTGCTCTAATAGCTTCCCAGGCAACTAGTAGCATTAAAGAGTAGCTAGATCTTCAACTTTTCTGGGTGCTAGAAACCGGAGGACGGGACCGTTGTGGATTCAATCATCTCTCAACTCCACAGCAGCTTTCCGAGCGCCGGACTGACCAATCATTACTGAACAGGCCAGTGCTATGCTACTCTTCATATAGACACTTAAGCGCGTTCGTATTCGGGATGAGGACTTGCTCGTGCGATGGCTTATCGCTATCGCGTATTCGTTCAGCCATCATGGTTGTAAGCTGCACTGTAGCACGAGAAGAGCATTGGAAGAGTGATTTGGCCAGAACTTCTAGTCAATCGCAAGCCATAAAAGACTTGCTCTTCCATCGTTTTTGCAGAAGATGGAACGATTGAACTCGGCATCAAAAACAGCACAGCACTGCATTCGCTTTCTTGCGTACGGTTTCAGCCGGTATTCTATACTTTTTTCAACCTTTTACAGCCAAGGCACACACAAAGACATCATGGCAGGCATTGACTATCAAGAGCACCGGATCCTCCTGGCCAGTGACGCCACATTCGAGAAGGTGCTTCACAAGGGCACCGGAAAAGACAATGTGGGCATGTCGGCAATGCTGAAGAAGGACCGCGAAGCTCAAAAAGCCGCAACCGAGGAGTACTTTAGACACTGGGACAACAAAAACGCCCAACAGGAGACGAAAGAAGATCGCGAGGTAAGCGACTTGACGCTTCTGATGGGTTTCGTCTCGACTGACAATCTCCTGAACTAGGCCAGAACAGCCGAGTATGATTCGTTGACGAGACAGTAAGCCCAAGACCTCCAGGCTTCAATACGAAGTTCCGTTTCTAACGTTTGCTGTCATCAGATACTACAACCTCGCAACCGATTTTTACGAGTACGGCTTCGGTGAAAGCTTCCACTTCAGCCGCGCGGCTCTCGGCGAGTCCTTCAGCCAGAGCATCAAGAGACACGAGCACTACCTCGCGCACGCCATCAACATCAAAAAGGACATGAAGGTCCTGGACGTCGGCTGCGGCGTGGGCGGTCCGGCACGCGAGATTGCCAAGTTCACCGGGGCGTACATCACAGGCCTCAACATCAACGAGTACCAAGTGGAGCGGGCCAACCGCTACGCCAAGAAGCAGAAGATGGATCACCAGTTGCAATACGTGCAAGCCGACTTCATGGTGCGTCCTTTTCGTCCGTTCTTGCCTCGGAGCAAAGAAAACATTCGTCTAACAGCCGCCCACAGAACATCCCCTTCGAAGACAACACCTTCGACGCCGTCTACGCCATCGAGGCCACCGTCCACGCCCCCTCCCTCGAGGCCGTCTACTCGGAAATCCACCGCGTCCTGAAACCGGGCGGCGTCTTCGGCGTCTACGAATGGGTCATGACCGAGGCCTACGACAACGACAACCTCCGCCACCGCGAGATCCGCATCGACATCGAGCAGGGCGACGGCATCGCCAACATGGTCAAGGCCTCCGAGGCCGTCCGCGCGATCCGGGCCGCCGGCTTCGAGCTGCTGGAGCACGAGGACATGGCGAGCCGCCCGGACCCCATCCCGTGGTACTGGCCGCTCGACGCCGGCAGCTGGAGGCACGCGCAGACGGTGGGGGACCTGCTGTACACCTTCCGCATGACGAGTATGGGCCGGTGGGCCACCTGGGGCATGCTGAGCGTGCTCGAGACGCTGAAGATTGCGCCGCCTGGCATGGTCAAGACGTCGCAGAGCCTGGCGACGGCGGCGGATGCCCTGGTGTTGGGTGCCAAGTTGAAGATCTTCACGCCAATGTATCTCATGGTGGGGAAGAAGGCGGATAAGAAGGAGTGATAGCGGGGGAAGACATGGCAAAACGGAGGCTTATATTAGAGAAAAGTCGTCAGTTAGGATTAATAGATATTAAAGCAAGAACTAGTCACACAAGTTACCCAACCAGGTAATAAGAATGCAGTATTTGATGGCTTCTGACAGATGAACTGGCTATCCCTTTAAGAACCCACCTATATTCATCAGCTGTGATGGCGACCTTGTTAAGTTAGTGGATAGTTACTATTGTATCTATCACCAAGCTGTCAACACAGCGAAAAAAGAGAGCCCAACTGCTCCAAAATGACAAAAGATGGACACTCTGGGAATCGAACCCAGGACCGCTCACATGCTAAGCGAGAATTATACCACTAAACCAAGCGCCCAGTATGATCTAGCCCGGACTTGAACCGGAGACCTTCAGTGTACAGTTTCGAGCCGGCGAAAGACTGTTAGACTGACGTGATAACCAACTACACCACCAGACCATGATATTTGATGATCGACCTGGTCAGAAATGGGTATATGAGCAGTGGAAATGACTGGTGTGGGTGGCAATGAGTCGTGAAGCGAGAGAAAGCCCTCCTGTGGGGCCGGCTCGGAGCTGGCCGGAGCGGAGACCCGGAGACCCCTGCCGAAACCGGGATGTAGTGAGTGCAACTCGGCGGACGATCAGCCGACGGGGCCTTTATGTCTCGTTTCCCAAGAGGCTAGATTGAGGACGTAAAGCAAGCAAAGTCAGTGGCGTCGAGATCCATGTCACCCCTAGCCTCTCCTCACAACATGGTTCACGGAATAACAGTTGCACATGCTCCGTGTGGCGTTGGCTACCGACGAAGAGGTGTTGATCTCAGGCACGATCCATCAGTTCACGAATGCAGGATCGGGTGGTCACCTCATCTAATCCATAGGCTGTCACTAATCTGTGCCTCACAGACTGCGTCAACCACACCAACAGCCCTGCACCATCTTCTTCCCTGGCCCTCTCAGCTCGCGTGGAAAGGGGGGTTAACTCATCAAATGTGTGGCCTGAATGCGCAACATCTGCCTCTCATCCGTCACTAATTCAATGCTACTGCATTTGTTTGTTGCCGCAGCTACAAGCTAATAGCCATTTACGGCTGTACATCACCAGGTGTAGAACAAATGTCGTTGGGACTGAGTCTCCAAGCATCCGACTCTCTGACTGACTTCCGGCATCAGCCCAGTCCCCATGAGCTTGTCACCGCGATCCAACCAACGGCATGTCAATCTGAACCTTGCAGGCCCATAACCCCAACTTGGCATTACTCTTGTAACCACTTCGTCGGTCAGCGTTTGCCGGCAAAGCATGCAATCCCTCCACGCGAACAACCAACCGGAGAAAGCCAATTGCTCCTCTCGATGATACCTCGTGAATGCACTCAATTTCAACTACAACATCTCAGCATCCCAAGCGGAAGTCCCTCCATCTCGAACTCCCATTCCAAAGCCTCGCCTGTCTTGGCTGCGTCCAACACGCATGTCCAAATATCCTTTGCATCTATCTGTATTTCCGCCGTCACCAGCGTGATCCGGACGTGTGAATTTCCACCACTCTCGTGGCACAGCTCTTCTTTAGCCGTCTCTTGGCGCAGCTGCTCTCCAGCTACTCGGCTAAGCCAAGGATCCCGACCCGGCATGTTGGATGGCAATCATTGGCAATGCTCGCTGCAGGACGGGCAGGGTTCTCCGCATGGAGCCATTGAGATTGATCATGACGTTGAGAGCTCACAGGCAATTCTGTTGTGAAGGCGCAGGAGCTTTGGATCAGCAGACGAGCTGCTTTAGCCACGCGAATATGGGCTACCACAGTAGCCCGGTGAACATGTATAAATAGACCGTCGAAGCAGGTCATACCGGCTGAATCTCGTAGCCCCTCCCCGTTATTCTCTCACGATAATCACGATTCTCGTCTTGAATTCACGATGAGACTCAACGCCCCAGCTCTTCTCTGCGCCTTTGCCAGCGTCGTCTCCGCCAACCCCCTCGACTGGCTCGGCATCGCCTCCTGGGACGTCGAGGGCTTCGCCAAAGACAACCCCCTCGGCAAGACCACCGGGGGCAAAGGAGGTCCGACAGTCACCGTCACGAGCATCCCCCAGCTCCAGACCGAGGTCGCGGGCACCAGCCCTAAGACCATTGTTGTAAAGGGCGCCTTCGAACTCCCCGCGCGTCTCAAGGTCGGCTCCAACAAGAGCCTCGTCGGGTACAGGACCACGGCGCACATCACCGGCAAGGGCGTCGACGTCTTCAACGCGACCAACGTGATCCTGCAGAACCTCAAAATCAGCCACGTTCTCGACAACGACTGCGTCACCATCCGCAACTCCACCCGCGTCTGGGTCGACCACAACGAGTTCACCTCGGACATCACCAAGGGGCCCGACTTTTACGTGAGCAACGCATCCGTTTTTTCCCGCTGATGGCCAGGGGGGGGCTGGGCTGCTAACGCGAGGGGGCACAGGACGGCCAGGTCGACATCATCCGCGCCTCGGACTGGGTCACCGTCTCGTGGAACTACTTCCACGACCACTGGAAGTCGTCCCTCGTCGGCAACGACGCCGGCTTCCGCGAGCTCGACTCGGGACACCTGCACGTGTCGTACCACCACAACTACTGGAGGAACATGGGCACGCGCGGCCCGGCCGGCCGCTTCGGGCGCCAGCACATCTACAACAACCTCTACGAGGACTTTCTGTACCAGGCCATCCACTCGCGCTCGGATAACCAGGTGCTGGTGGAGGGCAACGTCTTCCGCGGCAACACCCGCGAGGCGCTCAGCACCTACGGCCTGGTGATCCCCGACGACTCGCCAAACACCTGCGTCTGCGGCGACGAGGAGCTGGACGGGTTTGCGAACCTCGGCGCTCGTGGGTAAATACCGTGAAAGTTGTGAAGCAGCTGCTGACCGTATCTTGACAGCCAACGATTGGGGCAGGGCTGGTGTCAACATCACCCAGAAGGGCGACTTTTACAAGGCTCCGTACAAGTTCAAGCTGACACCTCTTCCCCTACTAGCACCTATCATCAAGCTCGGAGCGGGTATCGGACGGGTTTGAATGAGTGAGGCTGGATAGTTGGCCAGACCGTATTCTAACCTAGTCTTAATGCTGTACAGAGTATATGAATGCGATTGAATCTATGTCAGATACTCATACTTGTGAATACGGACGGAATTATGTGTCACGCACATGTCCATGGCATATGTTCCAGTACACCATCTGCCAATGAATGTAATGTTACGAATCACGATGCATCAACTCACTGCTGGTCGTCCATTCGGCCCGGTAGAGACTCTCACGAGGGCTTCGTTCGGGCTCTCTGACATTCCCGCTCGCCGACAACCTCCTCAACCTCCTTAAACGGTGATAAGTCCCATGCGCAGCTGCTGTCGTGCTGGAAAACGCATTGTCTCCAATCTATTTAGCACGCACTGCCTCCAATGTCATGTCAACAATAGCATTGTCAGATGGCAACATCCGGGTCATCCCGGAGTCGAGCGGACGATGCGTTCACCTGCTATCGGTCCGAAGCATGGACAGCAGGTTGCAAGCATCACCCGCTTGAGAAGCTTTTGAGAATACGTGCAGATGACAGACGCCGACCATGCTGCTTGTCAGCGGCCTTTTTCGGCCAGACTCTGTGCGCGGAGTGCGTGAGAGAGAACGTTCTCGTCGTCCGAGCCATGGGCTAGAGAGCCCGTGTGGCGCCCTTTTCGTGTTGGTGAACTCACGAATAGCTTGGTCTGGTTGCCAGGACGGCATGGGACGACGTGGTAAGGCTGGGGACATGTCGTAAAGCTGAAGAGAGTATGCCAGCAGGGTGGTCACTTGGAATTGAATCTTGAACTGTCCGCAAAGAGAGGACTCGATCTAAGTGAAGGAAACGACAGTAGAACGTACCGAGAGCTTTGCACGAGTCGAGAACTCTTTGTCTTAATAAAGACAGCAAAAGATTCAACGTCATCCATCTCGGCTGTGGCGCTTCAACGAAGCTTACCTCTAGCCAGGGAAGACATGGAACTTCTGCAGAGGTCAACAAAGGTCATGCAAGTCGTCAAACCTCTCCCCTCTGAGATGGATTTGGGAACATTTCAAGAGACCACGTCCGATCGCCGCGGCGCCTACAACGGGCAACGCGGGAAGTGCTTGGTTCACACACTAGATATCCGCGTTTCCTGAACTGGTAGCACGAACGAGACTAGGGCAAGTCTGCGGACAGCAAGGTAGGCGTTAGACTCCCGGCAAACAGACGTTCTTCTCGCGTCCAACGCTGGATCAAGACGCGGGATAGACTAGCTTTCTGGTCGTCAGTCTGTTGCGGGTAGGCCGTTTGTGACGCTTAGCCTCCGCCTTCTGGGCCTAGGGGGCTGCGAAAGACCAAGGCAAAGGGGCTCGAGGATCGTGGACGTCGATCTTGCGGACACCTAGTGGCGCACGGCAGCTACTGGGACTGAGCCATCGCCTCTGGATTCTTCATCTAGTGTTTGACGATATAAACGGCTTCGCGAGCCGCTGATAACGGTCATCATCACTCACTCACTTCAACAGCTTCATTCATCACAACGTCTCATTTTCTCATTTTAGCAACCCCTCAACCACACATTCTTTTACTTTTGATCTTAGCTTTCTTCACATAATCCATCTTCGTCGTTCGTCAATATGCGTTCTGCTATCCAGCAAGCAGCGCTTACCGCACTCATTCTCAACTCGGCCAACGCTGCTCCGGCTGGCCTTCTCGACTCGCTCAACGGCGTACCCCAACTCCTATCTCTCCCTACAAACTACAATCAAGTCCTCTCCGGCGTACTCGGGACCAAGTCCAACGCCGGTGCCGGAATCGTCTCCGTCGACGACCTTCAGTCTAAACTCGGGTCCATCTGGAACACCAAGCAAGGCGGATCCAACGACTTTTACGGTAACATCCAGAAGCAAATCGGCCTCAACATCCTCTCCCCCGACGTCCTGGGCGGCTTCAAGGGTCTTCTCGGCACCAAGAGCCTCATCGGGATCCTCGACCTGGGCAACATCGCCAACAAACTCATCGCCCCCATCCACTCCATCGACTCCACGACCAACAACAACCCCCTCAACCCGGCCACGCCCGTCTACCCCAAGAAGAGCGCCGCCGACGCCCCCTACACCCTCACCGAGCAGCAGCTCCGCCAGGCAATCTACATCCCCAAGACCTTCACCTACGGCCAGAAGCCCCCCGTGCTCTTCATCCCCGGCACGGGCGTCTACGCCGGCGAGACCTACTCGGCCAACCTCCTCAAGCTCCTCACCGGCGTCCCCTACGCCGACCCCGTGCTCCTCAACGTCCCCGGCGCCCTCCTCGGCGACGCCCAGGTCAACTCCGAGTACGTCGCCTACGCCATCAACTACATCTCGGCCGTCGCCGGCCGCAACGCCAGCATCGTCAGCTGGTCCCAGGGCGGCCTCGACACGCAGTGGGCCATGACCTTCTGGCCCTCCACCCGCGCCGTCGTGTCCAACTTCTTCCCCGTCTCGCCCGACTTCCACGGCACCGTCCTCGCCAACGCCCTCTGCCTGTCCCCCGGTTCCGGCGCCCTCAACGCCCCCTGCGACCCCTCCGTCATCCAGCAGCAGTACACCTCGCTCTTTGTCAAAACCCTGCGCGCAAGGGGCGGCGCGGACGCCTACGTTCCCACGACGACCTTCTACTCCGCCCTGCTCGACGAGGTCGTCGAACCCCAGCAGGGCACCCTCGCGTCCGCGTACCTCGGCGACGCACGCCGCGTCGGCGTCAACAACGTCGAGGTGCAGTCCGTCTGCGCCGGGCGTCCCGCCGGCGGCCTCTACGGCCACGCCACGATGCTCTTCAACCCGCTCACGGCCGCGCTCATCAAGGACGGGCTCCAGAACCAGGGCGGCGCCCGGCTGGGCCGGATCAACCTCGACCAGGTCTGCAGGGACGCCATCGCCCCGGGCTTGTCCCTCGAGGATGGCATCGCCACCGCCGGCGCCATTGTGCCCGCTGCCATTCGTCTGCTGGCGTATCTCCCCAAGCTCATCGCGGAGCCTGCTCTGAAGACCTATGCTCTTTTTTGAGTGATCGGAGTGTTGGGCAGGTCTGATTGTAGGTGGGACGAATATGAGGGATGGTGTAAATCGGTTGTGAATGGACTCTAATAGAGGTGGACCGACGGGATGGTGAAGGTTGTATCTTTCTGTAACAGCTGTATAAACCATAAATACTCATAGACTTGGACATAATTCAATAGATTTCAGAGACGCCCGCGATCAAATCAGTGTGTCGAAAGGAGATGAGTAGGTGAACGTGGCATCTGGCTTCAACATGCTGTCATTCTGGGTGGCGATGGAGCCATGATATCTCTGGCAATCTTTCAAATATCTTGTGGAGAAAATAACATGCTGCGACTACGAGTTGCATCTTCCAACTCACCTTGTTGCATCTTCCAACTCAATTGCTTCGCCCGAAACCGACTCGAGCTGTTGACTTCGACCATCTCAGACACCTGACCATACTCGGAGTGAAGTAATCATCAACAGAAAGGCTCAAAGGAGCATGCCTGAGACTGTCAGAAGAGCCTCAAGCGCCCACATTGATTACGGGAACGAAGATCGTCGGTCAGCTTCATCAGGGCTTGAACTCTTAACTTCTACGTCAATCTGCATGGAACTGAGAGCAATGTAGACTATCAAGAGCCTTCTCAATTCCAAAATTGGAGTGTGAAATGACGATCTTGACTGTTTTTGTGGGCAGATTCTCCAACCAGACAATGGCGGATTCTTCATATCCGCCTTTCATGATACCCTAGACAGCATCACCAGGTCAATAACCCTGCCGCCAATCTCATGGGCATCTCGCGCGGCAGCAAAGCATCAACTCTGCCAGCATACACAACAACTGCATTCTCTCACGCAATCGAAAGTTTGCCTCTCGTTGGAGATCCCCAGGTGACATGACCCATCACACCTCCAATCAGTCGTTTCGCTCATCGCCATGCCACCTTCCTAATGGAGCCAAAACGGCTCGAACCAACAGCTACGACGCATTCCCGCCAGGGAGGCTTGGCTGCGCCACCGTCGAGATCGCTGCAAGGTACGGGCCGGGGATTGGTAGACGTGTTCTTGGCGATGGGTTTACGCGTAGGGCACCGGGGCGATTATGTGACCGGGTGCTGTCACACCAGACCAACGCGGTTCTGAGAAAGCTCGTGGTTGGTTTAGGTCTCTTGAGCTTCAGTGTAAAGCCCTGATGTAGGTTGATGTTGGACAGTGTAAGAAGACGAGTAAGAGATAGGTCATCTCGTCGAAGCGTTTTCCGTGGTCCATGTTGCGAATAGTGGCTATCAAACAGCGATGAGCCCGAGTTCTCGCGCTGAAATCAATCTGCGCATTCCGGACGACGTCGTCTAGGCTACAATGATGGTAGGTGGTGTGCTGCATAAATAAATTTGCCGACGTTCATGCGATGCGAGGCTAATAGCAGTTGGTCTTGTTGAAAAAGCTCAGGCAACTTGACAGACCAAACGTAACACTACGAAGGGTTGTCTGGAACGTTGATCAACATCAGCCTTGTGCTCGAAACCTGATCAACTACCTACATATCCGTACTTCACTGTTGTCGAGTTTGGCAGAGACAGCTTCCGTCTGCCGTTGACAAAGCAGCAGACATCACGGCATACTCTATGTTTCTGAATAGGTAAACGCCACGACGTACATTGCTGGCCACGAAATCCAATGATTAGCGACGACGTACGAGCAGAGATGGCTGCGCACATTCGGTCGAGGTCCATGACATATCACCAATGCCCAAGCCGTAGCACTACCCGATCAGACGCCAGCCCGATACCAGCTTTTAAACCTCATATCCATCACGACACTCCGCACGACCTCTTCAGACGAAACGCGCCTCTTCCAGGAAAGCCCACCCATCCATCCCGCCGTCAACAACCTTGAGACTGCAACATACATGCGATGGAAAACTTGTTCTCATCTCATCGCGTTTGTCTGAAAGCTGATATCGAAGCGGAAACGATTGACAGCGGCCGGTCCCCGCAATCCTGAGATTTAAACAGGTGCCAAAGTACATGGACGGAAAACGTTCGACTCGTTGACCTCACCATCTCACCGCTTCGCCACGAACGTTGAATCGAGGACTCGTAAGCTTCGGTGTCAAGATCGCTTCAACTCAAAAGTGCTGGGGAGGGTTTTCCAGCTCGGGCATCGAACCGCTTCGGTATTAAACTCTCCCATGTGCTTGGAGAAATCGAGTTCTATTCTCCCGTATTCTCGGATCGAGTTCTGAATGAACGACGTCAAGCGGGTCTCCCACCAGGCAAAAGCCAACCCAACTGATGGTCCGATTAACTTTGTATCGGCAGGCCATATTCGTGTGAAGATGCAGGCACAGTGCAGCAGCTTGACGGCCAGCAGCGTTGCAAATGCTACGGTAGCATCCGGAACCACCAGCGAAGCACCGTTGCTACATCACAAGATTGCCAGGCAGGGACGCTGGTGATACCGGCCGGAGACGGATATGCTAACCGGTAAAAGTTCCCGTCGAATGAAAATACTCAGAGAAGCAGCGCAGCCTCAGTAAGGGTGGCCGTCGTCAGGATCCCTCACCGCCCAAAGACTCACGACGAATGAACCGTTGAAGCATGCTCCTCATCAGTCACTGTGAGCTTTCTGTTAGGAGTCATTGGCCACCCCGCACTCTTCACATGACAAACTCTCCATGTGCGACAAGACCATGATATCAGTAGGCACTCATCGCGTAAAGACGCCAGTGCCAGTCCGTCGCGGTGGCGGCTACGCCAAACTCACTTGTTAGAGTTCATCAGCAGCCCAGCCTGAAGCGGAACCTGGGCTAACCGTCTTCGAGATGGTTTCGCCTGTGCGAGTGGACGCTTGAGCAACTGACGTTCAGACCTCCAGCTTGGCGCGCCGGGCACATCGGAGGCATGGATAGGGTCGGAAGAAAGCCGGGACACCGGATTGGTTCCGACGTGAAAGCTTCGAGACACAAGCTTGTGGTGGATCGACAGTCCTGAATCGCTGCAGACTAAAGGATACCTTGATTTGACTGAGCAGCTTGTCATAAACAACCTCCTACCGACTCCCGGTCGAGGCCAGCAGAGCCAACCGCCTATATACAAGCGGTTCGATAATGCCAGCGGCCGTCCGAAGGTAAACTGCCCAGTTGATACAACCAAGTCTACCGGGGCCGAGGCCGGCTTAACAAAGAGCCAATGGTGTGCACGCCGATGAGCGAATAAAAGATGCACGTAGTAGTGCGTCGGGTTCCGTCCAAGAACGGAGTCACAAGAACCGGAAACGCGAGTCAAGGGCAGACTTTGTCGCTGCTACGCCAACGCCCCAGTTGTCAGGACCACACTCCATAGGCAAGGCCAATATTGGCAAGGTTTGTATCCGTACTGTTACGCGCTGAGGCACACGAGCTGGAGGTCTTGCAAAGACACGTGTAATCTAGCACCATCAGGCTGTCAACAAATTGCGAGGACCGCGTCCGTCGCCAATAGCAGTCCCCAACAGCTAGGTGGCGTAACTGGCAGGGGTGCCGTCGATCCAACGCGGCCCTTTCCCCAGACTACGTACGGCATTTCGAAACCTATAGTCGGATCTGGGCCTGTTGGTCAGATGTCACACAGTATCTCCCAGGTTTTGGGTGGCCTTTGGAGAACTAAACAACAGCAATGTGCTCCTTAGAAAAAATGGCTTCGGACGACAGCGTGGCTAAAGAACGCATGCATGTGCGTGACTGGAAGTCAAAACGGTGACACAGAGGCTCTCGGAGCATGGGGGCAGCAGGCAGATGGGCTCTAATTTGAGAGACCAGAAATGGCAACGGGCTGTCAGTGGCTGGTCGTCTGAGATAGCGGTTGAGACAAGGGAGACCTTGCCCGCTTCGAACAAATACTGTGTAGACGATCATAGCCAACTTTTGAGGAACCAGATAGCGTGAGCTGACACCGTTGGTGTGTGCTCAGTACGCACTGGCCGATGGTCTGAAGCAATGAGTGTCCGCGACGGGCTGATTTGATGGGTATACCATACCGTACTCGAGGGCCATCCGAGGAGAAGAATGGCTATACCAAAGTGGCTGCGAATGGGAAATATTGTTGTGATGGGCCGGCAATTCCGGGCTGACGAGACTTTCCATAAGCCTGCGGAATGGGCTGCCCTACGGAGCTGTGGATGACAATGCTATCTCTCGATTCGATCTGGTCCTCTCGCCCCGAGTCTGAAGCTCTGCTGGAAGTGAGGATCGTTGCCTACGCACGCAGGGAGGGGCGCATGGGATAAAGCCTACATTACTGCACAGTAGACGTCAAGGCGACCAGGACGCGCCACGCATAGTGGTTGGGTGGTCAGACGTGTGATTCCTGCGTCCAAAGACGTGCCTAAAAACCGTTCAACGATTGTGAATGCAGCGCGCTCCCTCGGATGACGCCCAGTATGAGCTGGACGTGGCCATTGCGACTTGCATCACAGCTTACTGCGTAGGTGGCATGGTGCGGTGCAGATAGCGCTCGCAACGTCATTCCCAAAGCAGGGGGCCCCCAAACCAAGCTGACAGAATACTACTTGTAGTACTGGTGGGCAACCAGAAGGGAGGGGCAGGGTTGACATGGTCGTCGCTCGTTGTACCGTCAAAGACAAATTGTCGGTAAGGAAGCCATGGCTTCCTGAAGGGCGGAAGGAAAAGTTAGACGTGTCGACTGTGGCAAGGTTGGCTGGTCGAAGTGTTCGGCAGTGTTTTCGAGCGGTTCCGAGGGCGTCGTTGGCTGATGGATTCGACGAGCGTATCTGCAGTAACAGTGGGCGGATGGACAAGCAAGGCGTCCAGACCAGGAGTCGTCAACGCTGATGACGTGAAGCGGAGTGAATGCCGTGGGGATATGTCAGTAACATAACCGCGGTGGCTATGACCTGGCATAGTTGGGTGACGCTCTCGAGGCGTTTCGAGACAGGGTGTGCACAATCGTCGAAGCACGGCTCGAATGTGTACTTGTAGCTGCAGCAGCAAAAAGGTTAATAGCACGACATGTCACACGGGACCGCAGACATCCACTTGCCGCTTGCTGACCACTGCGCTGTTCATGGTGGCTCCGGGTGGAAGTGCTCGGCGTATTGGCAGACTATGTTCCTTTTCGGACCTTGTCGTAAGTTTTCGAGGGGGACGAGGTTATCGGCCGAAGCAGACCGGTTTGTGTCCATATCTGCGTCCACGGAGTATCCGTACGCAACTGCGGTGAAGCCCACGAGGGGTTCGCGTGGAGGGAGACGGGCGGTGGCGGGAAAAGAAACGACAGCGACCAATGTCTCGTATTGAAGCTGGACTGCTGTGAAAGACCTGCCTGGAATGTGTGTCGGTCGTGGTGCATATCTGGCTTTTGTCGTCACCCAGTTTCGGCCGATGGTAAATTAGGAAGAGACACGCGGGCGGGAAGAAGCCGATCGACGGGCAGCATCTGGAATGATGGCAGGACAAGTGTGTTCTTAGCAGAGCTGAGCGATGCAACTCGGGCCGACAGTCGAACAGGTGGACAGGCAGGTCCTCCATGTCCATGTATGTATGTAGGCCTCGTGAAGAGCGAATTGAACTTGTGGTAGGTAGTCATGTCGAGGCACTTGCTTGTTGGGCGCTGCAAAAGAAAGCACACAACTAATTAGGTACTGTGTGTAAGTAATGTGGAGGAGATGGCAGTGACAGGGGACGTGCAGGTGCCTTGCCTACCTCTTGAGTTACACAGTAGATCTCGTTGGGGTTGGGAGCTGTGGAGCTGTGGCTACTGGTCGGGGTTGGGCTGAACCACGATGGAACATAGAAGGACGAAGTAAAGGTATAATCCAGGGGAGGCGAAGGCACACAAACAAAGTTGGTCGTCGTACCAGGGAAAGGCACCAAGGTGGAAGCGGATGGATCAACCACACAGACCAAAGCTACCGTAATCACGAGCAATGCATCCATCGTGTCGTGGTGGCAATACCTGCCTGCCCTGTGGTGTTTTACTTTGGAATTAATTCCCAGTTTGATATGAAAAGCGCAGGAGGAAGTCACCGTGGCTGGAATCCAGACAATTGGCCGAAAAAGGAGGCTGTATACCTTTTGGGTCACCCTTTCCACTTTCAGATCAGTTCTGAGCCCTCTTCCCCCTCCTTCCTTCCCTCGCAGTTGTCGTGACGCCATTCGGCGTTCAGATCGATACGTACCGATTTGCCGCTGGTTGCACACCCCAAGCTTAGGCGGGTAGGGGAAGGCGTCGACGTAGAGCGAGGGCAGGATGGGGATTAGCTCGTCTCTCCCGCCCCCGTATGATCTGCTCTGCCCGGACGATTGAGTAGCCCTACACGCAAGCTAACAAAGGTACCGTTCGATTGCTTGGTGTAAAATTGCCGTCTGGCGGGTGAGGCTCGGCACATAAAAAACCGCGACTGCAATTTTGGGGGGTTTCGTCGAACATTTTCGCATTTACCTGCTACCAAAGTACTCCGTAAGGATCACCATCATGAGCAAGATCCGAGGGTTGCGCTCTGGACACATGGCTACCTACTAATCAAAGGTAAACGTTAACCCCAAGTACTATCCAATATGGTGGCGGGGCATACCTTCTTGTATCTGTGTAGCTAACGCAAGGTACACGGTAAGGTAAGGTAGCCAGGCCTCGGTGCGGGTAGGCATTACCGAGCTGAACTGGAGCTCAAAGCCAGACGAGGCAAGGAACAGCAGGAACAAGGTTTTCCGGACTGCAACTTCAACTGACCACGGCACCGACGCGAGGGACATGGTGTGGAGCCGGATTACCCGTCAGGGCAACTCCATGACGAGCGAGACTACTTGTAAACCTGAGGCCGCGTTGCTTCCAGGTCTTTTGCAACTACCGCGTCGCTATTCGCTCCTTCCATCTGGCTGCTGCGTCTGCCCGGAGTTTCTCCCGTCAATTGCAAGAGCTTGTGGAAAGGGAACTTGAGTCGTCGCATCGAAGCGCTTTACAACGCGTCTTTCTCAACATTCTCCTTGGATCAAAGATTTTCTTGAGTACCTGTAGGTGTGTAGCAGTGAAGAGGTCACGTACGGATATATGCAGTTACTCGACGCCCAACACCGTACCCTGCGTCCAGCATTTAGCACCTGGCCGGCCCGCTGAATCTGGACGGTGCCGGCGGTCACTCTAAATGTCCGTACGTGCGCGCTGAGGTGAGTCTGGGCGAGCCATGGCTGCACAGACAGCGAAACGAAGCCCATTCCAACAAGGTGCGTCGTCCGGCAACAGGTCCATCAAGTCCGTGCATCTCAAATGCTCTACCTTCTTTCTTCTCCTCCGTGAATATCCTTCTCACATCCTTTCCTGGCGTGCTGCTGGGCGCTAATAATCAAATGGTAAGGTGCGGCTTAAATCGAGCAGCTTAAAGTACGTAAGATATGCTTGATCGTCTCCACTTAGAAGCAGCTCGCTCCGGATGGGCGAGGCGAGTGATGGGCAGGTGAGAAAAGCATACCTTGGATACTCGGCGCAGTCACTTGCCTACAAGCACACCAGCATGCGGAATGAGCAACAGTATTATCACAATCAAATGGCAGAATACGAAATGTGTCCAGGTGCTTGCCACTTGCCACTTTTCGGGCTGTCCCTTCGCTGAGGTCTACTACTACTAGGTCAGCAGTCAGGTAGGAAGGTAGTTTGGGAATACGTCGTGAGCTGGAGGCAAAGTCCAGCCTGTGCAGCCCAACACAGGACAGACACCACCAGCCCAGACACTACGCAGTTCTGTGCGGATACAACTGGCCGGTAAGGAAGGCACATGCCTGTCTGCTTGTTCCTTCCCTCCACACGCCTAGCAAGAAACACACGCATACGCTACGAGTGGAGTTCACGCCAGGAAACCAGCAGCTTTGGCATTCGCACCCCCTACGACGGTACTTGTACCAAGGTATCTATACCTAAGCCCGACGAGTGAAGGTTCAGGCCATGGTTGCGCCTTTCCTTCCATCATCGCCTTCCGGGTACATCGTTGTCCTTACATTATGACATACATGCCTATGTACCCCGCCCCTAACCATCATCACCACCAATACATCCAGAAACTGTGGCCTAGGGGTGCTGAACTCATCGCCAGAAACCCCGTGCTTCGCGTGTCTCCCTAGCCACGACCTTGAGTACTCGACTTCGACCTCGTCTGCCATTTCCCACCTTTCACCTCACCCTTTTTTCACCCGTCTTTCCACCCTGCACCCCATCCGAACCAGTGTCTTATTGCTCTTATCCCCCTCCCTTTTCTTCGTAGACCTTTACTCGCCTTCTCTTGCCATTTCTCAACTGTGTTCCTCTTGCTCTCTGCTCTGCTGTGCTGTGCGTCTGCTTCTTGCTGCGTTCCTGCTCTGCTCTGCTCTGCCCCCTCCCTCCCTCTCTATCCATCTCATCGCACATCTCTCACTCACGCTCTCACTCAGTTGCTGCCTTGCGTTGCTTGCGGTCTCTGCTGAAGCATCCTTTCCAGCGACTGCCATTTGGTTGCTGCTATCCGTACTTTGCCGAACAAAAGTCGTGTGTTTCTGACAGACCACTGCTTTTACACCCCTCCAACCTCTCACGTCACCACCCAACTGAGAGCCGACCAAAAGGGATTAAACGAAGACCGATCCACTGTTCACTACCCACGCTCGCAGTCACCTTTACGGCCCACGGTCCCGATCCCGGTACCATCTCACAACTACTTGCTGCAGTACTCCGTACTCTGTACACACACTAAAGCTACACACGTACCTTGTGGCCAGCTCCCCTCCCACCTTGCCAGCTAGAAAATTCTTTGCTCGCAGGTTCCTTGTCAGCGCTGGAATCCACCCTCCTCAAAAAATCTTCGGAGCAGAAAAAACTTCCTCCGGAATTGTTCTTTTACCATCTTTCCCCCCTCCCCCTCCTTACGAGTCGCACGACGTTATTTTCCTCCTGGTTATCCGGCAAAAGAAGAGTCTTTTTGTGTTGGCGCCCAAAAGTAAGTCTTCGAATCTCCTACCTGTCCCCAATCTCAATCGACCCCGATGCACCCCCGGTCGCAGTTTCGCAGTCGCAATCGCATGTCGTGCTTTTGAGGATTCCCAGCTTGACGTCGCTGTTCCCCGGCCGTCGGCTTCTTCGGCAAGCTTCGTCCTCTCTCTGGCTGAGGTCTTCCACGCTGCAAGCTGGGAATTTCCAAGCAAAGCAGTGCGCTGGATGAGATGGTGGCGTACGGGAAACGCGGCTTTGCGCGCACATTCCGACCCCTCCGCACATCGTGGATCATCCTAGGCGTGGTCGTGGTCGATCTCCAGCCAATGCCCAGCTATCCGGCCTTCAGCTCACGACGTTGCTTCGGCCAACGACGCTCCCAACTCGCCACGTCGAAAGCGGCACAGGCCGGAAGCTGACGTCGTCGACGTTGGCCGCTGTCATTCAGTGTTCTGCACGCCTGCCGCGGCCTTCTTCGATGCTCCTCGCTGCTCCTCGCTGCGGTCTCTCTCAGGCATCGCACCGACGGTTGCGACTGCCCAAACGTACACAACTTCCATTGTCGCCCGCTCTATGGCGCCTCTCGTCAACGCAAAGCCGATCTTTCGAACCCACACAATCGCTGCGGGGTCAGTCAATGTGCGGCTGGAAGAAATGGCGGCAGTGCTGGGTCTGCATGCCAGGTGGAAATATCCTAAACAAGGGAAGCAGGCCCACGGCTGCCTCGTCAACATATCCGTCATGGTGGAGAGGAAAATTGCGGGTCTCATGTGGATAACGAGGCTGCGAAATACGCGTGTTGTGCGAAACGATCATCACAGCTGTCGGCGGCATTTCGACTCGGAGCGACGAACCAGCGACTGCGTAGCGAAGCGACACGACTGCGAAACAAGCGACGGGTGTCTGCAACGACATCTGTACGACGTGCTAACCCGTCTCAGGTTCCTTTCGGATTCTTTCCTCGGCCCATTTCTCTCGATCTTCTTCAAGGTTACGTCTAGCCACGGCATCTGTTGATTTCCCGTCCTCGGCGCAAGTCTAGGAAGTCGAAAAATCGAATTCGGAGCATCGCTTGTTGTTATCGGCGGCAGAATCTTTGTGTGCACGAACTCCCGAGACACCTTCAACTTTCGTTTTTCGACGGGGCGTGTTGGCGTCTGAGAGAATCGACTTTTTCCCAAAGTGCCTTTCGGAGTCTCGGTTTTGCGTCTGGATACAGGTCGTTCTCTTCGATTCTCCTGCCCAATACCTCTTTTTGGAAGACAGCAGTTACTTTGCTCGGCTTCCTGCGATAACTACATCACTACGTTGACTTTTGCAAACGGTAAGCCCAGCACAACTCCTCCGGCCCTCCTTCCTTCCGCCTACCCATTACCTTATACCTTCTTTCCGATTTACAACCTCCGCCTTGGCCCAATCGTCCACTGTCAGTCAGCCTGCGACGCGACTACGTCCACTTCTCGTCTCAATCAACTTGCTAACTTGCCTCCAGTTTCGGACTACTCCAACATGGACGGCATCGGCGCTTACCAACCCGGCCAGGGCAACGGTGCCCCCCCTCCCAACGCCAACGGCGATGGATTCGGTACCCCAGTTTCTGGCGGCATGCCCTTCCCCACCAACAATGGCTCCGGCGAGATTCCCGGTGGCCAGGCTGCCATCCCGCAGGACGCGACTAAGAACACCCTGTGGATGGGCGAGCTTGAGCCCTGGATGGACGAGAACTTCATTAAGGGTGTGTTCCTTACCGCCACTGGCGAGCCCGTCAACGTCAAGGTCATTCGCGACAAGACTTCTGGGTAGGCACGCACCTCACAGCTACGCTATTGCTTCATCACTAACGTTGGCCTTCCAGTAACGCCGGATACTGCTTCGTCGAATTCTCCTCGTCCGACGCTGCCAGCAAGGCTCTTCAGCTCAACGGCACTGCCGTTCCCAACTCCACCCGCGTCTTCAAGCTCAACTGGGCTTCTGGCGGTGGTATCAACGACCGTCGCGACGACCGTGGCCCCGAGTTCTCCATTTTCGTTGGCGACCTTGGCCCCGAGGTCAACGAATACGTTCTCGTCTCCCTCTTCCAGGCGCGCTTCCCCTCGTGCAAGTCTGCTAAGATCATGACGGATGCCATGTCGGGACAGTCGCGCGGATACGGATTCGTGCGCTTCACCGACGAGCAGGACCAGCAGCGCGCTCTTGTCGAGATGCAGGGAGTCTACTGCGGTAACCGCCCCATGCGCATTTCTACTGCCACTCCCAAGAACCGCAACCACGGCGGCCCCTACCAGCATCATGGCAACCAGATGATGGCTCCCGGCATGCCCCCTCACCAGGGTGCCTTCTACGGAGTCCCTTCTCCTGCCCAGTACGGTGGCGGCTATGGAGCCCCCTACAACCCTCCCGGCCAGCAGATGAACCAGTTTACCGACCCCAACAACACCACCGTCTTCGTCGGTGGCCTGTCTGGCTACGTTACTGAGGACGAGCTGCGCAGCTTCTTCCAGGGCTTTGGCGAGATAACTTACGTCAAGATTCCTCCCGGAAAAGGCTGTGGCTTCGTCCAGTTCGTCCACCGCCACGCGGCCGAGATGGCCATCAACCAGATGCAGGGCTACCCCATCGGCAACTCTCGCGTCCGTCTGAGCTGGGGCCGCAGCCAGAACAACTCTGGCGTCGGCACCCCCTACCGTCCTGCCCCTCCCCCTCCTCACTACTTCGCCGCTGCCCCCAACCCGGGTGCCTACGCTCCCGCTCACTTCGGAGCTCCCGGCCCTCACGGCGGCCCTCCTGGTCCCCAGGGCCCCCCGGGTGCCCCTCCCCAGGCAAGTCAACAATTGCCTTACACGCATGACCAGCCTTTCTAATACCCCATGTAGTAGAGCGGCTTGAAGGGTTACCTGGATGGCGTGGGTGTCACCAACTTTCTTGATCTTCAATTTGGAAGCACTTGAGGCTGAAATGGCTCCCGCCTCCCCACCCTTGACGCTTTACAACATGTGGGAACTTCTCTCGTCGTTTGCGCTCATCACAACCGCCGCCTTGGAACTTTTACACTGCAATGGATACCTGGGCGACGACACCTTTTCTTTTGGACTTTTGATCTTAGGCATACGGATAGCGGACACGATTGTCAGACGTCACGAGAACGACCATTACATGCGTTGCGGCCATGGCTTATCTCTGGACTTCTGGGCTTGTCTTGGGGGCGTGATCTTCTCAGATGGGTCTCTCGGCTTGAAGGCTTTCTTCTGTTTGTCTATTCGCGCGGGCTTCGTTCCAACAGAGATTTCCCAGCTCTTTTAGCCAGCTCCTCGTCGTCGTTTTTGTATTGTGACTTTTTTTTCGCGCGCGTGATGGTCGTCTATTTGCTTGCTCGCTCTGTGTCCTTCGTTGCGCCGGTACAATACCCCTTCCTTTCGCTGAGGGCCTTGGGTTTGCCCCGTGTCTCACAAAAGTTGGTTTACCGCGTACTTGTACTGCGCGACGTGTGGAGTTGATTCGATACCAGTTGTATTGACTTGGGCCACCGATATCCGGGGTTGCGAGGATATCAGGGGGCAGGGTGTTGTACGGTTGGACTCGCGAGCGGGAGGCTTTGTAACAGCAAGGTGGCGAAAGGCGTTGGTGGGGAGTGTCAGATGATCAACGAACGGAAAAGCTACTGGCCTCTCTCTAGGTTTAGAAATCGAGGTTGTGATTCACACCGCTTAATGTCTTTTATTTCACTGAGGTGTACCGTGTGGCCTGGTGTCAACATCTTGAGACTGGGAGTAGAAGAGCACTAGGCCTTGTGTAACTGTACCCTTACGACACGACCGAGTCGAGGGATATTATTAATCTTGGACGACCTTTCGATGTGGCTACGTTGATGGTATGGATGTTTCCTGTGTTGGTATCTGCTGACTACAGGCGTTTGCCCCGTCCTCTGCGTTTGCCCGGTTCTGAGACGATTCCACGATGGTGTTTTGACAAGAACAGATCAAAGTCGACGTAACCTAGTCGTCGCCAACCCCATAGCGGTCATCACTTCGGTCCTTCCACATCAGCGTGAGGCTGTTGTTATTTTGTTACCCTGCATTGGCCCACGAGCTCGTTTGACTGTCTGATCTCGTCTGCTTCCCCTCGCATCCTCATACTCCGCCGTCTAGCGAGTTCCGAGCCCTCCAATGTAGTGGTAATGATGTTCCTAGTGTCAGATACGGTCTCTGGATGCTTATCCATTGTGGATGGTTGATGGTGAAATGGACACCAGCAAGAGTGCGATATCCCATGATGGGTTCCATTGATGCTTTGGTGGTCCGCAGCGATACTTCTTCTAGTGTAACCCACCTCGGCTCCAAATATCTTCCGCGGTCCGTCCTTCCATACCCCTAACAGGCCTTCTTTGCCTCGAGTGAGATGTCTCGGGCGAGCATCACTATTCGAAGACGTCCATTCCCTGCCACAACAGATATAAAAGAAAGAGGGGGTGTTGGTCTCCTCCCAAGATTTTGAGGATATATTGCCAATCTCCTTCGCCGCGAACATCGGGAAATGCCATTCGCTTTATTCCGACCAGCTGAACTCTTTGTCACAGCTGGCTACGTGGATCTCACGGTATATCTGGTAATTATCAAGGAGTGCCAAATCATGATCTCTCGACCCCAAGCAAGACAAGACAAAGAAGCCCACATGTATATGTCCTCAGCAAATTCAACCAGCTGGGATCTACATATCTCGGTCAGTTTGGCTGATGCAAACCGCGTCCGCCCAGGGAAGGAAACGGTGTGTTCGCCAACGTCTTACCCTCTCCGGCCTCCATTACGTATGGACCTGAGCGACGCAGGCGCATGAACTGTCTCGGGATCTGGCATAGAGCAAAGCATCGGTAGCGATTGGCGAGCGAGACCGTGTAGAGGCAGCGTCGGTTCGGGCAGGGACCGTCATCGCCCATTGCGATTTCGAGCTGACGAGGATCTGTCTTTGCCAGATCAAGCTTCTGCAAGTGAAACACTTTATTTTCTTTTTGTAAGTCTCTGATGACGAGCGTCCTCGGCTCGGGGGCTTTTGGTCTGCGAAAGGAGCTCAATTATTGTTTCCAGAGAAGCGCAATGGTATTGTTGATGAAACGACCACCCCGACCAAAGGCGTCAGACGTCTTACATACAGCACGGCATCTGATCCAGATCGTTACACCTCTTTATAGACCATCCACTTGAATCGCATCATCGAGTTGGAACCACCACACGGCCGGCAGATCATGAGCCGAGAAACAAGGGGCTAGTAGTTGCCAGCTCTCAGGTGGTAAACCAACAACGTACAGGCCTCGAAAGACGGGCTCTGGAGAATGAGGTAGCGAACTGGGTGTGTGGACGACCGAGTTGCCTCATTACAAGGGATGCTCGGCTCTCACAATAAGTCACAAAGGAAAGTGTTGCGAAGTTGCACTCACCGTCTCTGGGGCAATTGGCACCAAAGCAGCAATGTACGCCGTGTACGCCGTGACAGAGCGCTTGATGTTGTTTCGTCATGGATACGCATCAAACAAATGTACCACTGGTTGGGGCCGATTGTGTTCGATGCTCCGTGTCCATCCTCATTTCTTGGCTTGATTGACACCAAAAGTCGTCAGGTGAGGCCAGTCTCGAGCCCCAGAGTCAGCGAACAGAACGCGACACGCGTAGATCCAACTCACCGAAAGTCGTCCTCGATCCGTTTACGCGCGTCACCCTGGCCGACTGCCCGACGGCGAGCGTTCCGCCCACGGCGGTTCCAAAGCAGAAGCCGTAGCGGCCGAAAACAGGGCTGTACCTCGCGCCCTTGTCGACTCTCCGGTCCTTGCTCAGCTTCTTCCAGACCATCCCCCGGTCGTCCGCTGCGGCCTTGCCCGTGGCAAAGTCTACTGTGATGCTCTGGCACCGGTAGCAGTTCGCGGTCAACGGCATCTCGATGCCGCCCTGGAACGTCAGCTGGCCCCAAAAGTCCTCGACGAAGGGCCCGCGCGCTCCCTTGACGACGACGTTCGGCCTGAACTTTGTCACGTCCATGCTCAAGTCCCCGTCGAGCCGTGACGAGACTTGGGCGTTGGATTCCTCGGTGACGACGAGGTAGTGGGCGAGATCGCTGAACGCCAGACGCTCCGCCGGGAGAGCGACGAGCGGGATGAGAGATTGGAGGCGGCTCAGCAAGCTGGCCCGCCGGAGTCCGCCCTGGCTGTGAGGCGCCAGCGAGCCCAGGACTGGTCTGGAACCGTGGCCGATGTGTACGAGTCGGGCCTCGAAACCGAGCCGCTCCGAGAACCACACAGACACGTCGTTTCCCATGTCATGGGCCTGTGCCTGGCTAGAGTGAAGGACGACGTTGATCGTAGGTCGGTCTTTAGTTGACGGAAACAAGGGAAATCGAATCTCGTCCGGGCCGGTCGGGCCAGCTCCCTTTACGGCGCTTCCAAACTCGGTATCGCGCCCCTGCCATGTCACGATAACCTCACCACCCAAGGGGTTTGCTGGTTGCCCTTTCCAATCGACTGAAGCTTGGAAGAGTGCGAGTTGCAGGTGGTACCCGACGAGCAACGTCTCGTACCGTTCGACCGCGCCGTCGTCGGCATTTCGATGGACCTTTTGCAGCGCAAACGTTCGATCCCCCACGAAGCCGTATTTCCCAAGCCGTGCTTGACTTAGCGCACAGCCTCGGAGGCCTTTGACGGGGTAGCAGTAGAGCTGTTGGAACGAAGTCAGCGGGCCGGTTTCGACGTTGGGTGGCCAGCTCGCGGAACGTTGATACTTGTGTGATTTCCAACGAGTCAGTGGGAGTCTTGTCGGCGGGTTCCAACAGCTGGACGCCAACGAACAATGTCAGCACCAATGCTGCGAGCATCGCCAGCGCAGCGTTGGCTGTGATGGCCGGCAGCACCGCGGCTCGAAGCTGCGTGACGTTGGCGACGGCGTTCATGGTTTCTCTTGGAGTGTCTCATCCAGAAGAGGCTGTAGATCCAGAAGAGTCTCTCGTCCAGAGACTTTGTAGAGCTCAGCAAAGGATACTCAACCTTTAAACCCAGACCTCGCCCGCCTCGAACCGTTCAGCCTGGGAGGAGGTTTGTTCAAGGATCAACCGTGAACCAAGCCTCGGAGCTTTCATCACGGCAGTTCGCCCCATACGAAGGTCAGAAGTCAGAACCTGCTCACAGCTCAGCTAAACCCGATGAGGAAACAAGATGGACCAAATCTTGTGGGTTCGGAAGATCCTGACGAGACATCCCTGTTCCAAGGCGAAGACAAGCTCTCTGGACCTCTCCCCCCCCGCACATCCCCCCCTCCCTCTCCCCATCTTCCGTCTGCCGGGACACGCGTCCGGAGTGAGAGTGATCGGGCCGGAGGTCCAAGACGCGGCCTTTGAAGCAAGACTGGAAGCAGCTGACGATCCGGGTCTCCGTCGTCCAAGACCACCATCGCGGTTACAAGTCACCACCCCTTGCGAACACCCCCAGAACAAGCTCCTCCGTCCCGTCGTTGAGGCCGTACACCCGCCGTCACCATCATCATCACCCACCTCACGCAATGGTCGCCAGCCGCGTCAGGGTCGTCGAGGGGTCGTGCTGGCCGTGCAAGAAGCGGCGCATCAAGTGCGACCTCACGAAACCGGGCTGCGAGCGGTGCGCCAAGGTCGGCGCCGACTGCGACTTTGGCGCGCGGCGGCTGCGGTGGAGCACGAGGCCGACGACCAAGGCGCCGGCCATCTACCAGCTCGCCACGCGCGACGAGCAGCTGGCCGCCTCGCTCGCGGCCGACGAGAGGCGCGCCCTCGACTACTTCCGCCGCCGGCTGTGGCCGCTGCTCACGACGGCCCCGGAGCCCTGCGCGCCGCCCGTCGCCCAGGCGCTGGAGCACCGCGTCGTGCTGCTGGCGACGTGCGTCATGGCCGACGCCCACCGCGTGCTGCAGGACGGCCGCAACGGCCGCGGCGTGCTCCGCGCGAGGCGGCTGGAGTGCCTGGCCGCCGTGAGGGGCGAGGTGGGCGGCGCCCAGGTCCGCTCCGCCGTTGATCGGGGCGGGCTCATGACGCTGCTGCTGGCGGTGCTGCTGCTGTACTTCCACGACGGCTTCCTCGAGTGCGCCCAGGCGTCGGCGTCGACGTCGAGCCACCACGGGGGCGTCCGGGCGCTGGTCCACGGTCTCGGCGGCATACGGAGCGTGCTCGACACCAGCCACGAGTCCGTCCACATGCTCCTGTCCGAGTTTGCGTCGACGGATCTCACCAGCGTCATGATCAAGGGCGGGCCGCCGGCGTTCCCCCCGGAGATTTGGGACACCATAGAGAGACGATCGGTGTGGTGGGGCAACGGCATCGCGGGGAGGTCGTCGCTGGCGTCCGTGTTCCAGCAGATCTCGAGGCTGGCGTCGTACCGAGACGCGTTGAGCAGGGGAGCCGAGCGGCTGTCCATGGCCGCCGTTTGCGAGTTCGAGATGGCGCTGTCTCCGATGTACGCGAGGATCACAGACACGGGAGACGTCGAGACGGACGAGTCCGAGGAGGCCAGCGCCGCCTTCACCTTGATCCGGACCTTTCAACACTCTGCCCTCATATACATGTACAGAGCCGTCTGCGGCCTGCCCGTGTCGCACTGCTTGGTCCAGCAACACGTCCTGCCGTGTCTGGAATGCATCCTGGAGATACGAAAGCCTTCGAAAGTGCTCAACTGCGTCATCTTTCCGCTCCTGATAGCCGGAGCCCACGTACACTCGCCACGGCACCGGAGGGCCGTCATGGGCCTGGTTCAGGTGATCCAGGACGAGATGAGGTTTGCTTCTTTTCACTCGGTGAGCCATGTTCTGACGGGCATCTGGAGGTCGCAGCGAGACGAGGTCGCGTGGAGTGACATGTTTTCAGAGCTGGGCCCAGATGCAATAGTCTTGTGATCTGTCAATCGTCTTCATCCTACTAAGCTTATCAAACCACTACTACCACGATGGATTCGTCGTCACAACTTCGTCTGTGTCCCAGTGCCTCAAAGAAGCGTTCCCATGTTCACATGCACAGCCTTTGTTTGCGTGTAAGCAGCCAGTCCAGCCTCTCCCAGCTCGCGGCCGACGCCGCTCTGCTTGACGCCGCCAAAGGGCACGCGGATGTCCGAGTCGTTGGAGCTGTTGATCCAGACCATGCCGGACTCGAGGCGAGCTGCGACGCGATGCCCGCGCTCAATGTCGCGAGTGAAGAGGGCTGCGCCGAGACCGTACGAGGTGCTGTTGGCGAGAGCGACGGCCTCCTCCTCTGTCTTGAAGGGCGTGATGGCGACAAACGGGCCAAAGACCTCGTCTTGGAAAATCCTCATGTCCGGCTTCACGTCGGAGAAGACGGTCGGTTCGATGAAGAAGCCCTTGCCGTCGCCGACGTTCTTGAAAGGAACGCCGCCCGTGACGAGGGTGGCTCCCTCGTCTTTGCCAGACTGGATGTAGCCCAGGATCTTGTCGTACTGCGCCCTGGTGATCTGGGGACCCTGGAAGGTGTCGTCGTCGAACGGGTCGCCGACCTTGTTCTCGAGGCAGATCTGCTCGAAGCGGGCAATGTACTCTTGGTACACGTCCTGCTGAACCAGGATCCTGGATGTCGATGTGCAAATCTGGCCTTGGTTGCTCATGATGCCGACGTGGCCCCATTTGGCGGCCTGGTCGACGTCCGCGTCCGCAAAGACCACCAGCGGCGACTTGCCGCCCGTCTCGAGGGTGATGTTCTTGAGGTTCGCGCTGGCAGACTTCATGATCTGGCGCCCGGTGGCCGTGGACCCCGTGAAGGCGACCTTGTCCACGTCCATGTGGGAGACGAGGGCTGCACCGGCTTCCCTCCCGAAACCGTTGACGATGTTGACGACGCCCGGGGGGAAGCCGGCTTCGACGACGAGCTTCGCAAAGTAGAGAACGGACAGAGGAGTCTGTTCAGCGGGTTTGAGAACAACCGTGTTGCCGCAGGCCAGCGCCGGGCCAAGCTTCCCTAAGTACGGGAGGGAGTCAGTCAGAAACCTGATATTGCTCGCAAGGAAACGGCTCACAGGCTGCCATCATGAGCGGGTAGTTCCAGGGGATGACGGACGCGACAACGCCGACGGGCTGCTTCAGGGTATAGGCAAACTTTAGGGGCGTCGTCGGGATCGTCTCCCCGTGGATCTTGTCGGCCCAGCCCGCGTAGTACCTCAGCGTGGCGACGGACTCGGCCAGGTCCTCGCCCAGCGCCGCGCCGTACGGCTTCCCGCCGTTCCAGGTCTCGAGCGTGGCGAGCGTCTCCCGGTGCGCCTCGACGAGGTCGGCCAGCCTGAACATGAGACGGCCCCGGTCCGTGCCGGACCCGTCGCCCCAGCCGGGCGCGGTCAGGGCGGCGCGGGCTGCCCGGACGGCCCTGTCGACGTCGTCCGCGGAGGCTGCTTCCACGGACACGATGTCGGACTCGTCGCTGGGTCAGAGTGTCAGGAGGAGGAGATGAGGAACGGAGATTGGGTTTCTGGGTTGCCGAAGCGCACCTTGGGTTGATGGCGGTGATTTTGGAAGCAGAACTGCCCTTGACGAACTCATTGTTGATGAATAACCCGGTAGGGAGGTCGATTTTCGTGCCATTGGGCGCTGTGAGGGAAGACGAGAGGGACATTTTTATTCTTCACTTGGAAGAGGACAAGTCTGGTTGAAGCAGGAAACACACACAAGTCTATCGTCACAACAAGCAGGCCGAGAAATCCAACCATCTTATTTCTAACAATTCTCGACTTAACCAAAGCTACCGGTGACCCCAAGACAACCATAACCTGCAGCAAGACGCAAAAAAGCATCCGTGATGTGGACGGAACAGACCGACTTGCATGTGTGTCCCAGCCAGGGAGCAGAAGACGCCGAATCTTGGAGAACAGCTCCAAACGAGGGCAAAAGATGGGCAAACTCGGACAGAATGCCATGTCCGGGGGGTCTCATGGGGACCCTTTGATTCAGATTCCTCCCAAAACCTTCCCCACACTCCACAAGCTTTCCCAGCTCCAGGTCGAGATGACGATGTGCGGAGAGGCACCGCCAAGACGAACCACTCGGCGGCACCAACAAGAGTCTAATTGATTGGCGATACGTGTACAAGTAGACGGTGGTCAAGACGGCGGTCAACAAGTAGCTGCTCGTTATTTGGTCAGCAAAAAAGGCAAAAATAGTCAATACTACATGGAGCTCGAAGCTCTCGGGTTGGTGTCAACGGAACCACGAGTAAGTGAGCTCTACCGTAAATGGCAAAAGTCCCTTCATTGGGAATATAATTAGCCACCAGCGCTCGAGAGCCGAACGTGTCGCATCACCACGCCTCCGCCTCGGGAGGTCGCAACGCAGCGAAGATCCCTGGACCCTGGTGTGGCCTGATCGGGTATGGAAATGGACCACTCTGGTGGAGACTGTCGAACGCACTGGTTGCAGAGGGCACAACCGAGGCGTCCGTGAAGCAGCGGCCAAGCAAATAGTTATGAGTTGGTATGCAGAAACGAGGCGGTCAAGGGCGGTCACATCGGCTCGGGTCTTGAGAGTCGCCAAAGACTTGCGGGATCATCATCGAATGGCCATTATCTAAATATAGAGCTCTTGTCCGAGTCTGTCGCGTGAGACTCAACGTCGCCTCGTACACCAGCCCAGTCTTCCCACCTGCAGGAAGCAGACTTAGAGCGCCCCCGTCGTGAACATGTCGTAGAGCGCGTGAAACTAGCCAGCCTTCTCGTTGTAGATGACACCGGACCCCTGTGCGCCAGCCGTCAGTATGGATCGCTGTTGACGGCAGTTTCTCTCGGCACTTACCAGCATGGGGCCGAGATACGTCAGCGGAACACCGGACTTCTTGGTGTAAAAGGGGGGAATGCCGTAGCCCCTCTGGTTCGGGCAGTTGAGGAACTCGGGCGGGTTGTTGCGGTCCTGGAGCGCCTGGAACGGGTTGTAGTCAAAGTTGAACTCGCACACGGGCATGTTGGACTGCAAAAATTGTCAGCAAAAAAGATGCTACAAACAAGGCAACGGAGGTAGTTTTGTAAACATACCGCGCAGCTCAGTTCCAAGTCGGAGACGGTAAAGGTCTCGGACTGATTTCTGCCCTGGCATTTCTGGGAGTCAATGTATAGCTCGTGCGGCGTCGTCCAGTTCTTCTGGAAGGCGATGGTGAGGATCTCTTCCATGCGGTCCATGCCAATGTCTGCCCTCGAGTTAGCTGCGGGGGTTCGTTGCTGTTGCCTTCTTGTTTGCAGACTTACCGTTTGCTCGCGCAAGAGCGTACGAGTCCTTGCCGTCATACCAGATGGGGCCGCAGGTGTTCAAGGTGCTGTCGAGGGTGGAACAGTCGTAGGGGCCGATGGGGATGAGGCGAGGATCGACGCCGGGACTGCGAGTCGGTTAGCAACGAGAAACAACACTCGTACGAAACAAAACCAAAGTCACCCACTTCTTGACGGCAAAGTAGTCTGCTTGCTGCAGCGCCTGGTTGAGCACCCACTTCAGCAGGTCGTGATACATGAAGTCGGTCTTTTCCGGCAGATTCGTATTCATTTTCTGACAGGTCAGCCCGGTTGCCAAAACCAGAGTGCTTCAGGACACACGAGTCTCACCATGCTGAAGCCACCGGGCGAGGTCGTGGCGTAAAACGAGTTGAAGTCGGTCTGGATCTGGGTCATGGCCAGGCCAATGTTCTTTTGGAACTCGTTGACCTCGGTGGCCAGGGCACCCGAGAGATCCTCCCACTTGACCTGGATTTCTTGTTTGACGGGGAACAGTATGTTCCACACACCGGCTCCGATACCCAGAGCACCGTTCAGAGAGGCAAACGCCATGCTGAGAGGAATGGAGAAGCCGAGCAGAGGACCGAGAGCCTAGGTCGTCCCCAGTCGTCAGAAGTCCGTTTGGGCAGGACGGTCGGTTGCCGGGACTTGACTTACAGCAAACTGTCCGATGATGGAACCGTAAATGGGGGCAAACTGTGGCGTTTTGGCGTTTTTCGTCTTGGGAGGGGAGACCACGTTGACGATCTCGGCGACGGTGCCGCTGCTCTTTTGTAAGAGACCGCAGCGTCCCGGCAACGAGGGTTCGACTTACAGAGCGCCAGCTTGGCCTTGCAGCAGGGCATTGTGGAAGTTTGTCCAGAAGAGGTTGATGGCTGGAGAGAAGTCAGATCAAGTTTTGAAGTCGCAAAGCCTGGGCTTTGAGACATACTGTAAATGTTCCAAATCACCTAAACACCGTCAGTAACGATCGTGAGGAACATTGCGAATGCCAACTCACATAGAATTCTTGATACGAGGCATACTGGACACTCTTTCCGCTAGGAGGCGGCGTGCATGCGTTCAAGGCCACAAAGTCGCATTGCCATGTGATGAGACCCTGTGTCCAGATCAGCCTTGGACAAGTTGATGGCGATAATAACAGAGCAAACGTCGACGTACAGCCGAGTCCAGATAACACTGGGCGAACCCTTTCTTGGTGTTGTTGCATCGCTCGCCGTTCTTGGCCCACCAGTCCTATCGAAGCAGTTAATGCGCGAGTCCCCAGAGTGAAGCAACTTGCGAGTGTCGGTCTCTTACGTTGAGATGCTTGTTCATCTCCAGAGTTTCCCAGCATTCTGGCTGGATACTGGGTGAGTCTTTGCGTCAGTGAGGCTCAATCTCACGCAAGAGACGGCTTTGTACCCACCCGTCTTCGGACCACCACGAGCATTTGTCGACGGGGACCTTTTTGATTTCCGACTCGTTGATGATGATTGGCGATGCCCCGACAGCCAAGGCAAACAAAAAAACAAGGTTCAAGCGAACCATGATGGGACGGGTGTTGTTGTGCTCCGGCACAGCACACACACACAAGGTTGAGTGAAGTGATGGACACAACGACGGGGGCAACACAAAAGTAACAACAGCAGCAGCAGAGTCGACGAGACTGTGCACCAGGCAAGGTACGGAAAAGCGGCCGCGGGTGAGGGTATAATTACCACGCACCAAGCGGACTCAGTCCGGCCGGCATCTATCGGCCGCGGTCCCCCCCTCCCTCCCTCCATCGCAGCCCATTGCAGGACCATTCCGCTCCCCCTCGTGAGCTGACATCGGGTTCCCCGCAAGCCCTGCGAGGGCTGAGACGCTCGTCCAGGCACAAGGTTTGATGAAGGACGCGGCTACAGGTATGATCCCTTCACGAGTCAAGGCACATGAGATTGTCGATCCCCTAGCCCATATGACAAGACAATGCGTTGCGTGTCTGTGGATACGGGAGCGCGGCCGTGAGTGGTTGAGTCTCGCTGCGTCGTATTTCCCCAAGCTCGCACGATTCAAGCATTGCTTTCTTAATAGCATGTTGAATAAGACGCGCTGATGGCTGCATCTCTGCACTGCAACAGGATGGGCCCCGACTCCCCTCCCTCCCATCCGTCCATCCCATCCCTCCCACACGTCCCCTATTTTCCTAGAGTCCCCCTTCGCTGCAACGGTTCGTCCAAAGGTCGACAAGTCGACGCGTGAGGCCTTGCCGTGTCGAGAGAGACGGTATCCATCGATAAGAGTTGCGCGGCGCCCATGACACACTCCCGCGTCGGATCCTCACAACCATTACATCCCTAACCAACGGGCAACTCTCACCAGAAAGAGTCGACTTTTTTCGACACACTCGTTCACCTCGTTCACTATGCGTCTCTCACATCTCGTTGCCGCCTCAACCTACATCGCGTCCGCGGCCGCCGGCAACTGCTGCTGGACCGTCAACTGGGGCGACGTCAACTGGCTGTACCTCACGTGGGACGAGCCGGCGGGCGTCGTCCGATGCGGCTTGGAGGGCAACATCATGCCCGGGAGCCACTGCAAGGTCGACAACTCAAAAGACGCGGACGGGAACGTCCAGGCGTTGACGAGCGTCACCTTTGGCGTCGGCCACCAGTACTTCAAGTTCCGGATCGGAGTGCAACCGGGCAGCTGCAAGCCGTTGCCCAACGACAAGGTTGTCACGGGGTGGGAGGACTGGGGCGCCAACCTCTTTGCGGGTTCCACGTTTCTGGAGCAGAGGCTGGAGATTTGCAACACGCAAAACTCGCAATAGCACGCAACTCGAGGTTCGTCGATGCCCTCACCGACAACTCTGTGACTCTTTTGGTTCTAACAATGGCGGTCAAGGGTCCCCCCCCCCATGTGGACAGAAGCTTCTCCAAACTTTGAGAGTGAGGGAGAGATAGAGAGCAACAGTTGACGGAGAGAGAGTCCGCAGTTCCACCACCACTCCCAGGCATTAGATACGGGTTCACGTAATCGTTCAATACCAATTTGATTTGTGCTAGGAAGTAATATATCAGTCGCGATGGGGGCCAAAAGAGCATGGCGGACAACCACACCGACACTCTTGATATTGCTTAAATTGCCATCTGGCCAGCGCTTCGGCAAGTAGCCGTGGAATTCAACCTATTTAGCCAGCGGGAGGGCAGTGATTGGCAGAGAGACTCATCCGAAAAGTACGGATAAAGGAACCAGCACCCACCAACCGACGCATCCAGGGATGCCGCGGAAAAGGTCGAGGCTACTTGTACGCTTCGACCTGCCGCCGGTCCTTGCCGCTGGGTTGGGCTGGGAAGAGAAGAAGCCCTTATCGTCGGCCAGCTCCCCGCGAGCGAGGCCGCTTGACAGACGGGTAATCCCATCCAGCACGACGCTGCATACGCGGTGAATCTCCAGTCCCACGTGCCCGTCGACCAGTCACAAAGAGCCAAGATGGCGGGCACAGACCAGAGGTCCTAAGGTTAAAAAGCCGTGGTCCGGGATGGCGGTTCCTGGAAAGGGCGTCGTCGAAAGCAGGATCAGCAGAACCGGTTCCGTTTGCGGCAGCTCGAGCAGCCAGAGGGACCAGAGCCCATCTCCAGAGTGATTGTCGGCGGAGAAGGCTGGAGTGGTCCATGTGACACATTGAGTCGCGTGACTGCTGGACCAATTTCGGGACTGCTATCTCTCTCGCTGTGGGTTGAAGGACGGGGTTCCTATTCCCGCTCGCTCGAGACTTGGGGTCCTTTGCCTCTCTGTCGACGCCGATCCCTTGGCTGATGTAAAATTGGTATACCAGTTGCAGCTTAGGTGGCGGTTCACGTTGACTCGTGCACTCACACATCCATAGTATACACAATAACCTCGTATACACACACACACACACACACAACACCTGATTGCCTGCCCCAACGAAATGTCCTTATCTGGTTGCAATATCAACATGTCGAAACAGGCTAGTAGTCTTTTGACCGAGTATTGTGACGTCTAGCCGCCGAGATATTCCGCCGAACCGCGTCAGGAACGGGAACCGTTTAGGTTGTTGAATCATGAGGCGCGGCCCCCATCCCGCACATGGCCGCCGAGCCTACCGTCATGGACCGACACGAGCTATCCTCCACTCGAGCTCATCACGGCGAAACGTTAGTGTGCTGATAGTGAGAAGCGGATGATGCGCGAACACGAATCAGCATCTCTCGTCGGCCGTAGCTGGACGGGATGGGATGGGATGGGATGGTGCCGCGGCACACGAGATCCAAGGCGCAGCAAGCATGTTGGCATCTCCCTGGTCTATAATTTGCAGTGGCCCATTACTCAAGTACGGACTGACATGACGCGGCCAGGGACCACCCCTCCTCGCATTTAGACATTGAGCTCCGGGGTAAGGGTCTGGAACTCTGTCCGGGTCGCCTTCAACTCGACGCCTGCGCCCGCTCCCAAAATAAGAAACAAAAAACATAAGTATACCCAGCCCTTTGGCCATGCGCTGCTACGTTCCCCAGACGCACATCACTTTCCACAAATCCAAAACAGCTTGCTCAGGGTGCTCTCTCTCTCTCTCAAGACGACACGGCTTCGGTTCTTGAGCATCGTCAGCGTTGGTTTTTTGCTTTGCCTTCTGATACCCCCCCGGATCCGAGTTCCATGTCGCCACGATGAGGACAATGTTGGCCAGACTCTTTTACATCCTCGCCTCTCTGGCACTCTTCGCCTTCCCACTGTAAGTCTTTCTTGGTTCTCCCCAGCTGGAGAGAAAAGACGGACGGCGAGAGTTGCGAGAGCTCGGAAGCTGACCGTTGCCAGCGCGCTCGCAAACGAACACTCCCAATGCTGGTGTGTCACGGATACGAACCAAGGGCGCAACTCGCACAAGGTCCTCACCGAGCGGGCCTGCGAGATCTACCGCAACACGATGAGAATCTTTGAAGACGACGAGCCGCAAAAAGTCAACACCACAATGTTGTGGCACGTAAGTTGCTTTCTCATGACACTTCTTCGGGACCGGATTCTGACTGCGGCTTCCCCTCGACAGGTCTGCGCAACAATAGCTCCCAGAGACGGGCGCATGCGCTGGGTGTCCGGCTTCGGCGGCAAGGAGTTTATGAACGCGTGCCTGCAGGCAAAGTCGGCCGGCGTGGCCCCGGACGTTGCCAACCTCGACGTCGGATCGGAATGCGATTGAAGCAGGCTTCTCTCGGCAGCAACTAGCCACAATCCTGGCAGAAACACACACACACACACACACACACACACAACAACAACAACTACAGCAAAGCGACAACAGCAAACAGCCACAGCCACAGCTACAGCACGACTATACCATAATGACGCGCGGAAAGGGGAGGGGAGGGGAGGGGGGTGCCAAGGGGGCCAAACGCACGCGGCGGGGGCTCTCAGTAATCCACGAGATGATGAACACATATAACGGCCGTATTCTCAATACCAAGAGCGCAATTGATACCCTGAGCTGAGCATGTTCCCAACACCAAGAGTCGAAAAGTGAACCGCCATCGTGACTCGGCCAACGGCCGAGATTCAACATCCGACCACGTTACTTGGCCGGCGGCCGCGTGGGGCAGCAGCGCGGACGCCGCAATTGCAGCGAGAGTGCTAGCGGTCTGGTCTGCCGGAAATGACTTGCATGAATCGCCAACCCGGCCTTGGCTGGCCAACATGACTTTCCCCCCCCCCCCCCCCCCC